>MU551633.1:10541889-10637571 GCA_024362625.1 Silurus asotus | reverse complement strand
CTTAAATAAGGCACATCAAAAGTACTTGTACTTGCCGATTATGATAATAATAATAATAATATCAATAATAATTTTAATAATAATAATAATAATAATAATAATAATAATAATAATAATAATAATAATAATAATAATGGTTAAAACTAAAAGGAAAAAGTAGAGAAAAGAATTACACAGATACACATCTAGAAACATATTATCTTGTATAATGGTTAGGCTATGCAGTTACAATAGTAGGAAATGAAGGTCTGGACCAGTGAGTGCTGGGAGTTTAAGGGTTTAAGCCACTGTGTGAAATAAAGCTTTTTCCTAGTATAGCCAGTGTACAGAATAGTGGCTATATGATTTTTCACTTTACATAAAATACTTTCAAGTTTAGTGAGGTATAAAAGGCTAATTTGGAACCAAAGATTGCTCAAAGTTTATCTAAGACAGCTAAGCTAAGATCAAGATATTGGAGATCTTGGATCTGAAATGCAATAAATAAATATAGGTGAACCTGCAATATTCCTAATAACAGATTGGAGCACAAAATTATCCTATAGCTTTTAACAACATGTTTGAGTATTTTTCATATTACTTTCAATATAATTTATTAGTATTATTATATTATGAAATGTCATGATATAACTTAACCACTCATACATTCTTTTGTTACTACACTATAATGTATTCTCCTCATAATAATTTACAGAAATTGTACTCTTTTTTTTATATATATTTCACATTGTTCACCTGTGTAAATTAGGTTGGTCATGGGTCATGTTTATGCTATTATATTGTGTCACCACATCCAGGATGATCTCTGCCTTGCTCTTATTGTACTGGAATAGGATCTGCAACAAATTTCCCAAACAATATTACTATGTACTGTATAAAACAGTTTCCCTATGGGAATATAAAAAACTAAAACGAAATGAATTTCACTGGCTGTGCACACATGCTCAACTGCTGCCACCCTGTGGTCAAAGCTTTGAGAATGACACAAATATAAATGTTTACAAAGTCTGCTTCCTCGGTTTGTATGGTGGTAATTTGCAAATACTCCAGAATGTTATGAAGTGTGATCAGATGAATTGCACTTTATTGCGAAGTCCTCCAGGATGTGGCATAGAAGTTGATTGACAGCATGACAAGGCGAATTGTAGAGGTTTTATAAATAAATAAAATTGTCAATAAAAGCCTTTGACACTTATGAAATGCTTGTGATTATACTTCAGTGTACCATATTAACATTTAAAAAAAGATCTAAAAACACAGAAGCAGCAGACTTTGTAAAAATGAATATTTGTGTAATTCTCTAAACTTTTGGCCAAGGCTGTACAGTGAAAAATGTTGTATTGTTTTGTTGTAAAAGTTGTACTGTTTTGTTTAATGTGTACAACATCATTAAAAGTGCCTTCGCTCTTGCCAGAGGGAATTCCTCTGACATTCCTCTAATCTATTGGCTTAGTGTAGTGTAGGAATAGCCTGAAAATAACTGATATATGATCTTGTATCTCTGACACCATTTACTATTCTAACTTCTGTTTTATCTCTTTGCTGTCATCCTTGTCTTCCTCTCCTCCATCCCCCTCACCCCTCTCTCCTTGTGGTTCCTCCTCTTGCTCTCCCTCACCATCTCCAATCTTCCTCTCTATCTGAGCCTCATCCTCAGTTTCACTCCCGGCTCCCTCAGCCACAATACCCTCCCAGCCATCTGTCTGCATTTCCAACTGCTCCACACGAATCATCATCTTGTAGACACTAGACTCCAGTTCAACCATCAGCCGCGCCAACTTGGTCTGTAGTGTCTCCAGGCTAGATTCAATGCGCACCATTTTGTCCTCAATCTTCTCTGTATCCTCCTCCCCTTCAGCTGAAGTCTCTAGCATTCCCATCTTGGTGAGGATCTGACGGCCTTTTTCCTCCAAAAGGCGCTTGGCAGCTGGGAACTCACACAGAGTGTCTGTCAGATCTTCTTTGGACAGGCTGAACAGATCTGAGTAACCAATACTGCGGATGTTGGCTGTGCGTCGATTACCTGATTTGTTGCCTAGATGGTGCAAAATAGATCAATATCAAAGAATATATTATACTACATTGCCATGCACAAATGTTTACCCTTACATCTTAGTGTTACAAACAGGAACTTAAAATAGTCTATCATAATTTGACACAAAATAATGTCCTGTGTGTAACAAAAAGTGTAAATAATTTGTCCATTGTAATTAAACTCAGTAAAAAATATTTTTTGCTCTTGGCAAAAAGCTCTACCAGCTCTTGAAAAGGTTGTGTCTAGAGTAAGATGTGGCAAAAAGCACTGAAAAACAAATAGAAAAGGAAACTTTTTATAAAAACTCATAAAACAGACCGCATATTTGGATTAATTTGGAATTTAAATACACACAGCACACAAGAATCAGATTGAAACTACAGACAAGCGAATCCGGATTCGTGTGGATTAAATAATCCTTTTAATGACTCGGGATTCATGAATCATTCTCTTCATTTACTCGGATCACTTGAGTCCTTGGTTATCTTGCTACTAACATAAATACAAATTATACATCACACGATTTAGTTATTATAATTTGTTGTTATCAAGTAATTGTAGTAACAAGGCGTTAACTGAATTGTTCAGGAATATTCCAACATGGCCAGAAACACTTGAGAGTCAGTTTCGGGGGTCCTATACGATTCCTATCTAATCCACCTGAACCGTGTGATTCATGACTCATAGCGCGTAGCGAATCGGATGCATTGTGAGTGGGATTCATGAATCCACGGATTCGGTGAATTCTTTGGATTCGGTGAACGGCCTCTAGTGGAATTCCGTCTCAATAGGAGGCAGAATCCCTACTGACAAAAGTGACTCACGGGACTCGGACCGGTTCACCGAGTGATTCAGAAGGATTTGAATTCGTAAATGGATTCTCTAGTGAAAATAACAGGAGCTAACGAAGGACTCGGTAACACTCTGGCGACATCTGGTGGGGGAAAAGGGAAACACAAACAAAGGAAAAAAAGCCAGAAACACCCCAGATCCTGACAATACAGAATATAAAACTATTATAGACTGTAAAACACTGGAGAGTGGACATAGATTCCAAGCTTACTTCCAAAATTAAACTTAAGTGCCCATGACCAAGAACCTGTTAGAAACTCTGTCAAAGTCTATCAATCTGATTAAGTATTTTTGACAAACAAGGCCATGACATGAAATTGCAAGGTTCCTGGCACTATAACATATAAAGAATATAAATTATAAAGAACAATCTTATTCATTCTTTATGACCGCAATATATGTGTAAAGCTGCTTTGAGACGATATTCATTGTTGAAAGCGCTTTACAAATAAAATTTAATTGAATTATAGAGCCATTTCCTAATAATAAAAGAAGGAAGTGATCAAAATGATCACTTGCTGGCATCATCTAGATTGAAATATCCTTAGGTTTCTAATAATCCTTATAATTCTATTTATTTTACAGGGGTCAAACATGTTGAATGTATGTATGACCAGAAGGGACATTTCCTCTCAATTGCCTCAATTACTTACAACATACAGTGTAACTGGTAATCTAATTCTGGTTGATCAAGGTTATGTGCTGCCTTTTGGGAGATGTTCTTAGACAGGGTTAATGTTCTGTGTTTTACTTATTTAGATCTAAATTTAGATGGCTCTATGGCTCTCAACAATAGTAGAAAAGATTTGAAGGGCTGTACTTTAGACATTCAGATGTATGCTATAGCATTAGGTGTGTGTGTGTACCTTTTATGTTGAGGATGCTGATCTCTCCGAAGAAGTTGCCTTCACCCAGTACAGCAAACTGAGTGACCCCATCATCTGCCACCACAGCCAACTTCCCCTCTTTGATGATATACATTTCGTGCCCTACATCACCTTTTCTACACACGTACTCTCCAGGGTTGTAGACCTACACAAATGAAAAAAAAAACATTTACTACACAGAATAATATGAGCTTTACCTGTTTTACCATAAATCTTTCAATTCTGACCTGTGGGGTGAGCTTGAGCACCAGTTCCTCCAGCAGGCTGCTCTCACAATTCTGGAAGATGGTGACCTTGGACAGAGTGGGTAGGTGCACACTCACAGCAATAGCTGTCTGTAGTGTGACCGGTAGCTGCAGGAGGATCTCATTCTCCCTGGTGATCTTCCTGTTTTAGAGCAGAGCATATTGGCTAGCAAACATTTTCTGCCGTGTGAAATCATATGTATAGCTGAACAAGTGCAATAGATAAGTGATTTGAAAAAAAAATCAGAAATAAGACTTACTTGTTGATATAGAGATGTTGGTACCAGGCGTTGACACGGTTGTGGAGGGCTTTGCTGATTCGCCGACTGCGCAAGTAACTCTTTACCAGCTCGTGATTGGGAAAGAAGACATTGTCCCTGTCACGAAGGTTCATTATTACGCTCCCTACACTTCCTACGACAGATGCAAACACCAACACGGCAATCAACAGGTCAGCAATCATGAAGAGAAACTCCTCCTCGCAAGTCGGCTGAGGGGTATCTCCAACTGTGGAGAGGATCAGAGTGGAAAACCAGAAGGAATAGAAGTACTGACGGCGTGTGGAATTATACTCATTGTCTGTAGGATCAGGATAGACCCAATCATCACTTCCAAAGCCTAAATATTTTGAGAGGGCAAAATAGAGGCATGCATTCCAGTGGATGAGGATAAAAATGAGGATCATTAGTTTGGATATGCGGAATACGTTTGGGTAGGCGGTCCGTGTCTCCATGCGGTCCAAGGTCTCAGAGAGGCGAGGAGAACGGAGAAACCGGTTTATTCTCACCACAGGAGTCTTGACAGTGTTAATCAGATAGAGCAGATCAGTGGGCAGCTGCGACAGCACATCCCAGAAGAACTGAGAGGAGTGCAAGTAGCGATTTTTTAGCCGTGACATATCTCTCACTAAGCTGCCCTGCTCCAAAAAGCCTGTGGAGAGAAGGGAGAAGAGGAGGAGAAATACATTATTTACCCATTCAATTTGTTTCCTCATTGACAGTTCGTTTTAAGTAGTATGTGTTGACATGATTGTTTCCTAATCCTGATTCTGGAGTACAAATGTGCATTGTTTTCTATTAGAACACCAATTTTAGCTTGTGGAATACTTGTTGATTTAGTTGACATGTTAAATGTGACATTCTTATACTTACCAGTACGAACTTTGATGAATATGTCAGCCACATAAACCAAATCGGAGATGTAGTCTAATGTGTACCAAATGGCCTGAAATTTCTGATCAACTTCGTAAAAACAGACCCTTAAACAATAATAGCAAAAGTTAATTACAAACAACAAGATCTCTGTCTATATGAATTAATACCAGATGTGATTTCTTCACCTTTATTGACTTTTTTTATTTTTAAATGGATCATTTGAATTCCAGCCAATTGAAATGGCTGGAAGGTGTGAGTTCAAACTGCTAAATGCAAGTAGTTCTAGTACATTTCTAAATCAATGCGTTGCCATATAAACAACTGTACCAACGTTAACATGCAGACCCTGTTACATACAGAGTGAGGCAGTTATTTTTAAAAGAACCTACTAACCCCAATGGGTGATTTCTTTATGTCATCTAACTTATTATTATGGGAAATTTGATAAATGGGCTGGGACACAATGTGAATTTCAAAGAATTTATAAAATTCCTTTAAAATGAGAAATGTAAAAAAAAAATGGCATATCGAATTTACACAAATAGCTTAAGCAAGCAGAATTCCAGATACCTAATTAAATTAAACCTTTACCAGTGTTTTTATTTACTCAGTCAGATCTGCAGTACAAAAATGTAAAATGTAAAATGTCCATTATATAAGTGAAGTAAAGTTTTTTTTACATATCATTCTAATCTTTGCTGCCTTTCAAAGAGTACATGTGTGTTATTTAGAGCTAGGCTGTTTGTCATTCATGTATCAGTATGCTATGATATGAAGTTTAAATCAGGGCCTCGATATTATAAAACCTCCTACCTGAGGATAATAACAACCCAGTTGTAGATGATGGGAAAGATCATGACCTGCAACCAGCCATAGTAAAACTCTTCGGAGGGATCAATTACCCACTCCCTCCAGCTGAAAGCAAAGCGAGAGAGAGAGAGAGAGAGAGAGAGAGAGAGAGAGAGAGAGAGAGAGATAAAGAGAGAGAGAGAGAGAGAAATTGAGATTAAACAGAGGTACCCACAATAGTACTGTGGAAAGAAAATTGATGCCTTATATCAAACAGTATACAGTATTAAAATTAAAGTTACCATGGTTCATCTTATTACTGATTTCAGGGCTGAACAAAATACTGATCAATTGTAGTTAAAGTAAGAGAAAACATAGATATAATCCATCACTATTAAAAAGTATCCAGCAAAAAATATACTCACTTGAAAGTAAAACGTAGCAGTCTGCTACCACTAAATTGACACAAATGTTAAGAATTAAAATGCATGTTTTAACTAATGAAATTAAGTCAAGTATCAAGTTGTATTATGTTATTACTGTCTCAAAGCAACTGCACAGTTTTGCCTAAAAACATAATTCAAGTTTGCAACATTAATGATTCAATAGAAAGCATGTACTGTAGCTAGTCGAATTGAGACTAGAAAACTACCCTGAAATAGCATCCACAAAATAACGGACATGTAAGGTTAGCAAATCACTTTATTTTCAACTCAACATGCTTTCTCAAATTAGATGTCAAGTTAGAGTCTACCCCTGGTGATTTTATTGTAGTTACTGTCAGGATCTTTGGTCACTCTCAGCACAGAGATCAGCACAGTTTCTGTCTTTGTGTTTCTTTCTTTCCACACTAGATGTCGCTATTGTCTTCTTTTACCCTTCCCTGATTACTAATTGTTTTGGTTTATTGTTAACAGCAAGCATTAGATATTTAGCTGGGCAAACTTAGTGAACTTATCTGTTTATCATAAACTTAACCTGTTTTCCTGAAATAACTGAAGCTTTTTTATTTAAATAAATATATATATTTATGCATAAATTGCAAACACATTGCAATAATTTCTCTTGAAAATTTTACATTTCTTAATATATGTTTTTATTTTCAATCAAAGACAAGAATTAGAGATTCACTCACTTCACTTTTGTTTTCTGCTCTGTCTTCTCTTCTTTTCCACCACCTGCTTTTTCTGGTTGCACTTCATCTTTTTGTGTGCGATGCAAGCTAACAAGTTTAGTCCAGCGATTCATTGTAGCTTTACCAGTTTACTACATGCAGTAGTCAACACACACAACAGTAGTTTGGCATTATCGTGGAGTCTGTATTTCAGTAAAAAACTGACAGATCAATTTCTCACACATGCACTGATATTTCCTCATCTATAAATCAGTCAGAATGGGACATATATATATATATACATACATCAATGTTTTGCCTCATAATCTTATCTTCATAGTAACAAGCAGATGAACCCGTGTTCCAGTATAGGAGGAAGCTGATGCTGGTTGCTGCAGTGACATCTCTCTGGAGGGACTCACAGGGACGAGGTGTCTTACTGACACAGTAAAAATGGCCTGCAACTCTCAGGAGGTAGCCAGAAGGTGAAGAAAAGAATATACGATGGTCTACTGACACTGAAATAATATATAATTAAAGAATAAGTTTGAATGTTGAGTTTTACGAGTGAAGCCTTTATGCAATACTTTTGGTCAGAATAAAAGTGTAGGTTTAAAACAAGGGTGGATGGATGGATGGATGGATAGATGGATGGATAGATGAATAGATGGATGGATAGATGGATGGATAGATGGATGGATGAATTTAGTACATATTGCAGATTTAGTACCAATTAAAAAATGTATTTTGTACAAATTGCAAAGCAACAAAATGAAATGCACAAGGCATATGTGTTATTTGAAATATAAGCTGTGTAGTAGAAAGGCAGATTCCTACTGGTGTGTGTAACATTGACCTGACAAGGCATACTTTTGCAGTGCAGTTGTGTGATTCTGCCATTCAAGGTGCTATTTTGTCTAATATTTTCCTTGGACCAAGTAACCCCTGCCTTGGCTTGGAGAGAGCTGGCAATCGGGGAATTGTTTTTATTCCACCCGTCATGTTCCTCCCCACCAAGTGGTATTATTTTTTTTCTATCAGTGAAAGAAAAAGCAGAACAGTAAAAAAAGAAAAAAAGAAAAAAGAAAATAAAGATTAAAGATGTTTAAGATTGGATCTGATGTGAAGGGGGACAGCATATCCAGCTGCTAGGCAAATCACAGGTTTAAATAAGAGGCCCCGTTCTAATATGTTAGAATTTCATGTTCTTATATCATTCATATTTCCATTCTTGAAAATCAGTAACAGAGTCACAGGTGTGTTCATACAAGTGAGTCACAAAGCAACAAGTGGACATCATTTTCTATTCAGTTTCCTTTTAACAACTTTATACTTTACTTGCAAAAATGCAATGCTTGGCCAATAAATAAATAAATAAATAAAAATGATACCTGCAATTTCACATAATTCTGCTATAATTTATATAAACTCTTGGTAAATTGTGTAGAAAAAAATTTAAACTTGGACAAAAATATAAAAAATGATCAGGGTCTTTGTAGCCTAGACAGTCAGCTTCATTCATTTATGTTCCGATAGCTGATACAACGCCTAGCATGCTACATGTAAATCAGACAACTAACTTTTCCACTCTTATCAGATTTGTGTTAAATGAGCTTTTACCAGATTTACTGATCTTTTCATTTTTGTGCTTCAAGTAAGAGTATGAAGCTAGTACAGTTCCGGTTTCTGATCTGCAAACAGGGCTAATATGAAATTATGGATGTAATCTACATAAAAACATCACACTTTTTGACCCTGTATTAAAATACATTTATACATTTTAAATACAATTTAAAAACAAATAAATTGTAATTGCATGTGCATTTGTAAATTGTGTGCTGTGTACTTCTTAATTTGTTGAAAATATTTTGTTATTGGAGTCAAGAAAACAACTTGTCACCTTGCTCATGTCAATTTATACAACAGACAACCTGAAGAATCCAATGCTGATTATTAAAAAAATTATTTGATAGATAGGTATACATCAATGAATTGCAGTTTAGCATCTACCAAATTGTATAATCTATCTATCTATCTATCTATCTATCTATCTATCTATCTATCTATCTATCTGTCTGTCTGTCTGTCTGTCTGTCTGATATTTTTTTAATTACAGATATATACAATTATAAGTATAGATTACAGTAATATTGCCATGACCTTCATGATATACTTCACATGTGTAAACTCAGCACTCATGTACTGTAGAAAATTTTTTTAGTTTTTTAGTTTTTAAGTATTTCCTTTTTTTTATCACCTTTTAAAGAACATTATTAAGAAGAAATTCAATATTTTGACTTGTAGTTTGTTTAAACAGATTTAGAAGTGGGGAATGAAAAATCTGTCTATAAACAAAATAATGATATCAAAAGTCTACTACAATGCCTCAGGGGCGCAGGTAGCATGAACATTTGTGCATTTAAGCAACTATCGCTAAACAGTACACCTCAACAATGATAGAAGTGTAATGAATGGACATTCGGTGTCACCAAGATGAGGATGGGTTCCTTTTTGAGTCTGGTTCCTCTCAAGGTTTCTTCATCATGTCATCAGTTTTTTTGACACGTTGCCACTGGTTTGCTCCTTAAATAAAATGCTATACTAGTAAATTTGAATTGAATTGAATGGTGTATTATTATTAGACTATTTAATTCGTCAATTTTTACCTGGACATTGGGTTTTTCGGTGTATGGTGACCATAAGGTCTATTCTATCAGTACCACTGTCTTACTATAATATGGGTTATATATCATGTTCATCACATCTGTCAGCTGGGTGTGTGTGTGTGTGTGTGTGTGTGTGTGTGTGTGTTTCCCTTGCCACAGTCGCCACCGGCTCGCTCATCAGAGACAAAGTTACTTATAAAGTTACATATTCACTTTTAATCACCACATTATCTGTGTAAAGCTGCTTTGAGACAATGTTCATTGTTAAAAGCGCTACTTAAATAAAAATACATTGAAATTGGGCTCAGGTGGAGATCAGCTGAGCCGAGGGGGCGTGTGTGTATGTGTGTGTGTATGTGCATGTGTCTGTCATAGTGATGATGAGTGCCAGTATAAGGTTGTGTGCCAAGGGCCAATGTTGCACCTGTGCAAGACCCCAAGAGAAACGTGTGTGTGTGTGTGTGTGTGTGTGTGTGTGTGTGTGTGTGTGTGTGTGTGTGTGTGTGTGTGTGTGTGTTTTAATTGTTTTCCACATGAATAATAGTTAAATTCTAAACATTAACAAGAAAATGGCACAATCAGTAACAGTAACAGTTAAAGTATAAGCAAAGAAAATAATAATTAGATCAATTAGAAATGTTAAAGAGTAATAAAAAGCAACAGTATGAGTAGCAGAAGCTTGAATAATAAATTCATAATAATATTTTTAATAATACAAATCTTTAATTTATAATACTAAATATTATAAATCAGTGAAAAAAATCAGTGCCTAAAAACCAGTAAATGAGCACAGAAAAATAAATAGATTAAAAAATATAATTACAAAAAGTAAAAGATTTGTAAAGATTTCCGTCAAGTACATTCTATAATATTATAATTATGCGCGTGCGTTCGTGCGTGTTGATCGGTGCATGAGTAGCGGTTCCAGACGTCACCTCGACGTGTGGGTGTGTCCTTGAGGAGCCTTGGTTATTTTCCCACTCGCATTCGGATCGGCCCTTGCTTCTTGCGCGAGGAGCTTACTCTTAGCTCTGATTGGTGAATTTCGCTTCAACTCCATTTGTTAACCAATCATGGAACAGGGGGCGGGATTTGTCATAAAACGGGCGAGAAAAAAAAAGAAGGCAACAGGGGAAGGAACCGGAGAAAGAAGATGGCGACGGGGAGGGAAGCGGCTGAGCTCTGACACATCTGATGGTGGAGGACAGGCAGTCCCGCTACTGCAGCGCTCCGGAGGACAGAAAGAGAGGGACAGAGGAACCGCGGGCGTGTCTGAAGTCGACTTCCGTGTACCGGTAGGTGTTGTTGTATGGATGGTGAAGAGCTAAGGCGCCTGGCCCGGGGCTCACTGCAGAGACCAGCTAACACTTAGTGCTCCTGTATGATCGGCCCCCGGTGACGGCCATGCCAGATACACGCCTTTAATCACACACACTCACACACACTGTTGGGATTTACTAAGAAGTTCCGCTTCATCACTGCTTTCAGGTGACCTTCTGTAACTGCTTTGGGTGTGAGTGTAGTTTCTTCCCTGAGCCCTGTGAGCCTCAGTGTCAGATAGTAACAGTACCGCGGTGCAGGACGTGTGTGTGTGTGTGTGTGTGTGTGTGTGATATGTTTATACTAAGATTACTCTTTAGAAAGCCACCTGTTCACTTCTGTGTGTTACGTGTGTCTCTGTGTGTGTACATTTAAATTGTTTGTATGTATGTATGTATGTGTGTGTGTGTGTGTGTGTGTGTGTGTGTGTGTGTGTGTGTGTATAATATATATATGTATGTATATTTGCAGGTCACATTTCTTGAGTGAGTAATTTGTTCAAAGTTCAGTTACCCTGACACACACACACACACACACACACACACACACACAAAAAGTCAAGCATGACGTGCATTTGTCGAAGTGAAAACAATATTTATTACTACCTATTTGTATCGGATTAGTTTTACATAAGTAAAAGTATATATTCTTCTGATTAATAATACTACCAATAATAATAATAATAATAATAATAATAATGTTTTTGGGATTGTGTTATTGTTCAAATCAGTCAAAATGTTGTTTATTTTGGAAAACGCTATTTTCCACCTTGATAAAGGGAAAAACATAGGGGTAATAATATATCCAAATTAAGACATTAGTGAAAATTATTTTTCTGTTCTGGAAAGTGTTTTGTTTTAGATGTGTTTTGCATCAGTCATTTGATCATCACTCTATTGACCGTCTAAGATCCTGTGGGAGGAGCTTTGAGATTGTTGGCAGGAATAAGGAAGTGAAATTCATCGAATAAACATATTGAAATGTCAAACACACATAAATGTTGGACACCTGACCTTGTGGAAAAAAAGACTAATCTTACGTAATCAATTATTCAGGTATGAGACTAAATATCAGAAAAATCCTTATGTACTTATATTAGCTGTTTTTTTTAGTTGCAACCTTTTGGCAAAAAATTTTTTCTGTATAAGTAGAACATTATTGTTTGAAGCAGGAGAATTTCTATTGGAGCATCAGGTGAAATGTCTGTAGCTTGTCTACAGTTTCGACACTCTCTTATAAAGGTGTTTGTTCAAGTGGCCTCGGGTTAAATAGTTTTCACCCTGCAAGTGTATGAACATTCCTAACAACATTGTTCACGAGGAAACCCTGAATCCAGCTTTGTATATTTTTACTTAGTACTTCAGCAGCAAAAACATCTGCACCCCAATCAGTAACACTCGATCAGTTAAGAAGTGATTCGGACAAATGAGCAAATATTTGCTACATGAGCCATTCGTTTTATTAGCAAAATTAATAGTTTTTAAAATTCTAATTAAATGTAATGAATAGTTAATATTTGCAGATTGAACAGAGTGGAACTACCATATATCCTGCATAAATAAAAACTTTCTTTCGGCTTCTCCCGTTAGGAGTCGCCACAGCGGATCATCCGTATTCATGATCCGCATGTTCAGTTTGGCACGTTTTTACGCTGGATGTCCTTCCTAACACAACTCTCCCCATTTATCCGGGCTTGGGACCGGCACTAAGAGTGCACTGGCTTGTGCAACCCTAATGGATGGGGTTGTTCCCTGACCGAACCGCAGCGGTGAGAGCGCCGCATCCTAACCACCAGACCACCAGGGAACCATATCCTGCATAAATATCTTCTATATTTCTCACACAGTTCCTAAAATTTGAGGGACACAAAAACTGATGGAGGTTGTCTAAGTTCTCTGCCTTCATGATACTACAGCTTTCAGCAATACTTTGAAATTGTCCATATTTATTAATTTTTTTTATAACTTGTTTGCTGTGTATTTGTTATGAATGTTTCCTGCTTAAGATGTGTATTTTACTGTATTCATAATTGCGGAAAAGTAAGCACACTGTGGTTTAACGAATATCATCTCGCAGCCCTAAAATCCAGGGTTCAATCCTGAGCTCAGAGTTCTGTTCATGTTCTCCCCAAACCTGAATTTCCTCAGGGTTCTCTGGCTTTCTTCCCTCTCCCAAAAAATTCCAGTAAGTGGATTATTAAGATTAATGGTTTCTAGGTGTGGATGCGTGTGCATGGCGCAATGAGATGTTTATTAAAAGGCGAGTGAGTGCAAGTGGACTTTAGTTGCCTTTTAACTTCACCAATCCCTGGCTTTCAGAGCAAAATAATAGAAACAAACACCAGACAGCAAGCTGAACATATTGACTATGTTTGCTAAGTATTCGATCATTTGTTTGGTAGACACCTGTCCCACTAAGTTGATGCGAACATGTAGAATGTTCAAAGGACTGATATTAGTTTATTTAAACTGTACACCTTCTGTACTGTTGGTCCTTTAGTAGTTTGCTGACTTTGCCTTTTCAGAAAATATTTTGTTTTTAAACTAGTTACTCTTCCCTCTGATCAAGTCAGAACTTGAGCGCACTCAGTGAGTAAGCAACGATGAGTAAAGGGCGGGTTAGATGCCCTTTGCATTTGTTCGACTGTGCGTTACACGTTACTCTTCTTAAGCGTGCCCTGGGAAAACCTGATTAACTTCGAAACTTGGGTTAAAGGGCATGTCATGTTACACAAGCGTATGGCAAATTTATCTCGCACCTTCTCCCACATGACGAAGGTGGCTAGTGTTGAGAGCAGGGTTTATGATAAGTCATATCGAAGCTCTGCAGTTCATAATGGTTTTAAATCCTTATGAAGCATAATAGCCACATGGCAAAAAAAAGCTTGTGCACAAACATAATGCCCTTAAACCCAAAACCACACAACGAAGCACTGACTGTTCTCAATGGTTCTGTCATTAAAAACTCCACACACACGCACAAGAGGCCAAGAGGGTAGGAGTCATTTTTGTTTTTCTTTTTTATTTGTAATTGTGACTGGATTTTGATTACTTACTCACTTGAGGAATGCGACCTGAAATTACAACAATCAGCGTTTTTTTTTTTTTTTTTTTTTTTTTTTTCTTCGTCTTTAACTGGAAATATCAGCAGTCTGATACGAGGTCTGGTTATCTGGATAATACCAGCAGAACAATGAGAAAACATATCGGATACTGTAACACATGGCAAAGATTGGGATATTTTTTTACACATAAATAGTTGTTTTTTTTATTATCATTTCAAAATTTTAGAGCAATAATTTGTTGAAAAGAGCAAAAGAAGTTGATGTCCTGATATTCAGACTTTACGTATAGATCAGAAGGAACTCGCTTACAGAAACTAGCCATAAAAGAACTCACCACTTCATTCATTTCCCATTTTGTTTAACTCTGTTTCAATAATTACAAAGTCAGCGCTTGTGTATGGTGTGCACTGTCTTGTTGGAAATCCCTCTTCCCTTGCAAAAGCAGGCCACTAGCAGAAAATAGCCAAAGGCTGCATGACTCTTTATTGTTGCCCGTGACCTATCCTGATTCAAAGCCTTTTATTTTTTACTTTGTGACCCAGTATCTTGCACTGTGTTTATGAGGCTGGAGTATGACATTTGCAATTGTAGATTCTGCAGTGACCTGCTTTTATCAGACACTGGCTAATGATTCATTATGACCTGAGAGAGGAAATGACTTTGTAAGAATTCTTCTGTGAATATTTTCTGCTCTGTAGCTTGTGTTTATAGTTAGTTTTCTATCTATCTCTCTATCTCTCCATCTCTCTCTCTCTCTCTCTCTCTCTCTCTCTCTCTCTCTCTCTCTCTCTATATATATATATATATATATACACATATATACACATATATACACATATACACATACACACACATCTGCCTCTTACAAACCAAGTACATGCATGTCTTCCCTCACCACATCCATAAACCTCTTCCTTGGCCTTCCTTTTTTCCTCTCTACTAGCGGCTCCATTCTCAGCATTTTCCTACCGATACACTCCATGTCTCTCACTTTGTCTTTAAAACGCCCCACATGCACAGTCCCTCTAATAAACTCGTTTTTAAACCTATCCTTCCTCGTCACTCCCAACGAAAACCTCAACATCTTCAGCTCTGCTACCTCCAGCTCCGCCTCCAGTCTTTCAGTCAATGCCACTGTCTCTAATCCATACAACATCGCAGGTCTCACCAGTTCTGTGAACTTTCCCTTTCACTCTTGCAGATACTTTTCTATCACAAATCACTCCTGTCACTCTTCTCCACCCTGCCTGCACTCTTTTCTTCACTTCTCGTACACACTCTCCATTACTTTGCACTGTTGACCCCATGTACCTGAACTCTTCCACCTTTTCCACCTCTTCTCCCTGCAACCGCATCACTCCACTGCCTTCCCTCTCATTCACACACATATACTCTGTCTTAATCCTACTGACTTTCATTCCCCTGTTTTCCAGCGTGTACCTCCAGCTCTCCAGGCTCTTCTCCACCTTCTCTATACTTCTCCATTAACATTCTCAAAGCAAGTAATGCGTCCGTGGTGCTCTTCCTCGGCATGAAACCATACTTCTGCTCGCAGATGGTCACCTCTTCTTTTTCTCTTCACTGCCATCTCTCCTAAATATCTCCATGCTCCTATTAGTGTTATCTAAACCTACTGACCTTCCACTCTTTATCCTCTTAATAGCTGCTGCATTCTCTTTCTCCTTATGCTCTCCTGCACTTCCTAATGCCGCCACCACCACGTCTCTTTGACACATTACAGTCTCCAATCTACTTCAGGTTGCATCTCCTACATAGAACATAGTCCACCTGTGTGCACCTTCATCCACTCTTATAGGTCACTCTATGATCCTCTTTCTTCTTAAAATAAGTGTTCACCACTGCCATTTTCATCCTTTTAGCAAAATCTACCACCATCTGCCCTTCCACATTCCTCTCCTTAAAGCCACACCTACCATCACCTCTTAATCACCTCTGTTCCCTTCACCTACATGTCCATTAAAGTCTGCCCCAATGACCAATCTTTTATTCCTAGATACACATTCTACCACTTTACTTAACTCACTCCAGAATTTTTCCTTCTCCTCCATCTCACAACCTACTTGTGGAGCATAAGCACTTATTTATCATCATCCCTTTAACTTCCAGCTTCAGGTTCATCACCCTATCAGAAACTCTCTTCACCTCCACTAAACTTACTGTACTCTTCCTTCAGAATCACCCCTACACCATTTCTCTTTCCATCCACACCATGATAGAACAGTTTAAACCCCCTCCAATGTTCCTGGCCTTACTCCATTTCCACTTGAACCCTGAACAGACAACATATCTACCTTTTTATGCTCCAACATATTATCTACCTCTCTCCCTTAACCGGTCACAGTACTAATATTTAAAGTACCAACTCTAACCTCCACTTTTCTCCACTTCTCCTTTCCCTGTTGTCTCTGTAGATGTTTTCATGCTCTCCTTCTCCTCCTTTGGCCAAAAAGTAGCCGTATTGTCCAGCTGTTGGCTACCTGTGGCGGTCGTTGGTAACCCGGGCCTCGACCGATCCGGTATGAAATTCTGGTTTGTGATCCGCATATTTGATTTGGCACATGTTTTACGCTGAATGCCCTTCCTAACGCAACCCTCCCCATTTATCTGGGTTTGTGACCAGCACTAAGAGTGCACTGGCTTGTGCAACCCTAATGGCTGGATTATCTCACTCTCTTTCTATCTATATATAGTAGAATATGTGCAACACACTTAAATTGAGAAATGTGTGTTTATTTTTAAATCTATATACTGATTTAGCTACTGATTACCACAGTTTCCTATTTGATAGAACCTCTTCAGTTTTCTGCAAACAGTATATCTGCCTATAAATTATACCAGTTGATGAGGTCACTCCTGTGCAAGTGTGTTTATTCAGGCAGATCTTGTACTCTATTTTGGACGCTCTGAATGTAAAGTCATAATGACACAAATGCCGTGGCTTTAAGGGTTTTCTCAGTCACTGTGCGAGCTACAAGATGAACCCAAACTCCTAAACAAAACAGATGGTACCAAACATTCCAGCATGTGCAGTATTTCTCGGTGTGCTTCTATGAGGAGTGGCAAAATCCTGGCTGTAAAACACTTATCTCAGCGCATGTCATCACATGATTGAGAATGCAGGCAGCAGTGAGAAAGAAGTGAACTTTCCAAGAAGGCGACTCTTCAAATAATCAGAAATAAATCAAGGTTGATTAGTTATACAAGAGCTTAATTACAAGAATGTTTTTAGTATGGATTGATATCATTTATTATTATTTTTTATTAGTATTTTATTGGGTAATTACACAAAACAAACTATTAGAAAGAATTGCGAGTTCATGGAGAAAATGCAGCAAGTGTTCTATTGTTGATATAAAGGCTATATGTGGTTTTGTAGTAGAATGATTGTGTATTTTTATTCTGATTTTAGCTCAACATCTTCTCAGTGCAGCTTTTGTAGATTCAGCTGGAAATTTTTTTTTTTCCTGTAACTATTTTATTGCACTTGTACCATTAGTAACAGACACGCTCGGATATACTGCCTTTATCCTTCATTAAGGTTTTTTCCCCCTACACTTGGAGTAAGGGTGTGTGTGTGTGTGTGTGTGTGTGTGTGTGTGTGTGTTTTTATTTTACATTTTTCTATTTGAAAAGGTCATGCAAATAAAGACGTTGTTGATTCTCTGTGGTTTTGCGGTTTTACGGTTCAATAAAGAAGACAGCAACTTAAAGTGTTGAGTGTCACACAGAGCAGATTCTGTTTCAGTGTAGTACAACAGTGTGTTTATTTAATCCGCCTGCATATCCTCACTGTCTGTACTCTGGCCTTGCCTTTATAATACAGCCTTTACCTTAGTGCACTGCTATAATGAACAGGTATGATTTTATTGTTAATAGTTTACATGGTTGGATAAATGAGTAGCCCAGGGGCAAAAAGAGTTCATGTCTGGGTTGTTTAGTTTATTTTATTTCATTTGTTTATTTGTTTTCTTTATATATTTGTGTTGTACTTGCACAACAGCATTACCAAGGCAGTGAACTAATATTAATTACGTCCACAGACGACATGCATGTGAGATGAGCAGAAATTTGATTTTTACTACGTTTTCGAGCGTGGTTATATGGGCTTTGGGTTTATTCAGCCATAAAAGCGTTAGTGAGGTCAGGTGGTGATGTTGGGTGTGGAGGTCTCTGGTGTAGTTTATCTCAAAGATGAGGGATGAAGTCAGGGCTTTGTGCAGAATGGTCGAGTTATTTCAATGCCAAACTTGCTAAAAAAAAAAGTTCAGCTTGTGTACAGGTTGGAAATATCAAGTGTGTATACTTCTGTGTCCACACATAATAATATTGGTACACCAGAATCCACCGAATGTTTTGGTTGCATCAGCCTGGAATTCCTTAACCAAGTATCTTCGATTTCTACGCCAGCAGGCATCTAATGTTACAGCAGATGTAATCCACAGAACACAAGTGACTTCAAATCTAAGCCATATGCTGACCTGAGATGTCAAATACAACATTGGATAGCATCATAGATTTCTGGGAAAAGCCAGAGAGCAACAGGTTTTTCCACCCAATCTGACGGCCAAAAATGTCTTTGCTGAGAACAATATTTAATTAAGTCCTGGACACTTGTTACAGGAAGGTCTAAAAGAGGCACATAAGCTCAACAGGCTTCCCAATGGTGCAAACAAAAGCTGCTTCTTTTATATTAAGGTGAATGGAGCCTTGAATCAAAAACCTTGAATAGGAATGTGTAATTAGTCTGATTGTTCTTTTTCAGGCAGATTGCGAACAAGACCCGTGAAAGCTGGGAAGAGTGTGCTGTGTGAAGCTCTGGCATAGAAGTACCAGGGGGATTTTCACTACAAGTCTCCTCCTCGTCACAGGAACATGAAGCAGTAGTTTTCGTGGCTCCACTGTGAAACAGGTAAGAGTTGGACAGCTAAAATATTTACATGCTACATTTTTAAACTGCCCATTATCTTTATCTGCTTGTGTATTTCAGTGACCACGCACTGTAAAGGAAACGTGTAACGTACATTGTTTGTGAACGGTTGAATTTATGGTGTGCTGGTTGTGCTGTATAAAAGGACTTGCTAAATTTCTGAGACCTATTAAAGTGATCTTCGTTAAGTTCCAAGCTTTCCATCTTGGCTGTCTATCAAATCCTGACGTGTGCTTTGTGGAAATGTATAGTGTTATTGTCTGTTTGAATAAACTGATGGCATTAAAGAGAAGAGGGTGCTGCCATTTATTACAGCAAACACATCTGATGAAAAATAAACAGAATCACATCGTCAGGTTGGAAACATTTGGTTGAAAGCATAAAAAACAGTGGAACACTTTTGTGATTCTTCTCCAATTCCTTCCCTATTACAATATTGTATATTAGGACATAAGTTTAGCAAAAAATATTTCACTTATGATCAGTTGAACACTGTTGAATGCTGCAACACTTTATTAAGACTGAAAAACATGATCTAAATAGTAGAGAGTGTTCTCTTCTATACTCCTCGAAAGGTTTGATGGCATATTGTATGATGCTGGTCTCAATGCTTGTTGTAAGTATTATTTCAAGTTTTGTGTATCGATTTGTTTGTGGTCAGTGTGATACTGGGCAATTCCCGGAGTAACCCCCTACTGCTTCCGAGTCGATTCTACACGCACACATGCATGTGCAAGCAAAATTAATTTATCATCAGTGTTTCAGTTCACAGAACAGCCGGAGGATATTACGTTATATACTATAAAATACATTTTAATGCGAGACAATCTGTGACAATCCGTGTCTCGAGCTAACTAGTGATCTCTGTGTGATCAAGCAGACTGCTCATCGTGAAACAATGCCAATGTTACTGAAGTGAATACATTTTTATGCTAAATCAAGCACAAAGTTCCTTTTCTGCAAAAGCACCTTCCTCTTTATAATAGGCAGTGAAGCACAGCTTCAGTTTCATGTACAGTTTTATCTCAGCACAGTTTTAGTTTTGTATATAGCTGTTAAATGTCTAAATGGATCACATAATCAGAATAATATCTTTGAAAATGAAAATCTAAGGGCACCTATTTGGCAATGCTTATCTTTAATCGTATTGACTTTGAGTTTTATACATTAAATGTAATGGTGTACAGTAATTGCCCAAATAAATATTTTTTTTTCCCCCTAACGTTCATGGACATTCGGTCCCGTTACGGATTCCCGCGAATTTCAAGATTTATCCGCAACTTGCTGTTAGTTAGGTTCCAAATGAGAAGCCGCAAGTTTTCCGAGCCGCGAGAATGCCTGGTGCACAGCTGTCATGCCAATTCATTTCAACTGTATGTAGTGAGGCCAGGTTCTTTTACCTTAAACCCTGGCAAAACATGGTTTGTCAGAAGTCTGTATTGGGCAAGGTACATCCAAGTGGGCTTTTCAGTACTGTATTTTCTCCTCAATTTAGCCTAGGTCATATATCAGCTAGTATGGGAGTGTGATGGCAGTCAGGTGTTTCCTCTGAGCCATATACGAACGAACCGTTCGTATATGATTCAACAAGATAGATTCAACAAGTTACTGGAAACATTCCTCAGAGATTTTGGTCCATATTGACATGATAGCATCACGCAGTTGCTGCAGATTTGTCGGCTGCACATCCATGATGCAAATCTCCTGTTCCACCAAATCCCAAAGGTGCTCTATTGGATTGAGATCTGGTGACTGTGGAGGCCATCTGAGTACAGTAAACTCATTGTCATGTTCAAGAAACCAGTCTGAGATGATTCACGCTTTATAACATGGCGTGTTCTCCTGCTGGAAGTAGCCATCAGAAGATGGGTACACTGTGGTCATAAAGGGATGGACATGGTCAGCAACAATACTCGGGTAGGCTGTGGCTTTGACACGATACTTAATTGGTACTAATGCGCCCAAAGTGTGCCAAAAAAATATCCCCCACACCATTACACCACCACCAGCCTGAACTGTTGATACAATGCAGGATGGATCCATGCTTTCATGTTGTTGACGACAAATTCTGACCCTACCATCCGAATGTCGCAGCAGAAATCGAGACTCATTAGACCAGGCATCGTTTTTCCAATCTTCTATTGTCCAATTTTGGTGAGCCTGTGCGAATTGTAGCCTCAGTTTCCTGTTCTTAGCTGTCTGGAGTGGCACCCGGTGTGGTCTTCTGCTGCTGTAGCCCATCCGCCTCAAGTTCCGACGTGTTGTGTGTTCAGAGATTAAGTTACTGTTACCTTTCTATCAGCTCGAACCAGTCTGGCCATTTTCCTCTGACCTCTGGCATCAACAAGGCATTTGCACCCACAGAACTGCCGCTCACTGGATATTTTCTCTTTTTTGGACCATACTCTGTAAACCCTAGAGATGGTTGAGCGTGAAAATCCCAGTAGATCAGCAGTTTCTGAAATACTCAGACCAGCCCGTCTGGCACCAACAACCATGCCACGTTCAAAGTCACCTAAATTACCTTTCTTCCCTATTCTGATGCTCGGTTTGAACTGCAGCAGATCGTCTTAACCATGTCTACATGCCTAAATGCATTCAGTCGCTGCCATGTGATTGGCTGATTAGAAATTTGCGTTAACGAGCAGGTGGACAGGTGTACCTAATAAAGTGGCAGGTGAGTGTATATGAACGTTTGTTTGGTCATAAGCTGACCTGCATGCAAACTAATACAGATTTTAAAGAGATGACATTTTAAGCTTTGATTTCATTGTTAGTAATTTTGAATAGTAATTCAAATTTTGAATAGTAAATTTTGTTGCACAATAGCTTACAAGCAGCACAAGGAAGTTTGAAACGTACATTTGTGTAATATTTATGAAAATGTACATGAATATTTACTAAGATGGAATTATTTTTTTTACATTTCAAAAAAGGATCTGTGTTTATTTTATGGTATTATTTTACAGTGCATGTAGGGGGGGTTGGCTTCAGTAGCCCTGTAATAAGTGTGCTGTGTGCATGTGATTGATGAATATGCATTGTAGAAATGTAACTGAAATAATATTAAATCTGGTTGTTTTAACCAAGATTACCCTGCAAAAATCTTTTTCAAATACATTTGAGTTCCCTGCTATTGGCTAACCTGCAATTTCTTAAACTCCAATTTTATTCCTGTTACTTCTAATCCTGAAAATGTCCTACATTTTGCAACACTAACTGCAAGGACGCATTATGATCCAGCAAGCATGTGATAAACAACACTGGGAAAAGGGTATCGGATCTCGCAAAGGTTTCTACGTCTGTTCATCCACATCTGACAAAAAAATGGCCCAAATATTTTGACCTTTTGCTTTTGGATTCGTACATTTTACTTCAACCTATTCCAAATTACATTTGAGAAGAAACTTGTTTGGAAGGTAGAATAAATGGGCCTTGTAGACCATGTACAAAACCACTAAGCTAGAAATTATGCTTTGTGCTCATGTTTGCAGGTGTGTGCTAATACATTACCAATTCTCCTTTAGTTTAGAAATGTAATGCAAAGATTGCTATTACTGTCAAAAACAACTACTTAGTAAAGAAAAGTGGCTTGGCTGCAACCAGGTTATTTACTTTCCCAAAAAATGTGTTTGTTCAGTGCAGGTTTCTAATAAAAACCATGGGGACTGGCTAAAGGTGCATTAGAATTGGGTATTATGTACTGATTGTTTGCATATAACATTTGAACTGAGTCCCAGCAGGTGTATCAGCTTTCATGTTTTTCATTGCTGTATGCAGGGGATAAGTTCCAGCTGTAAAATTGTCCTGCTTTCGCTTCTACGTTAACAGGAAAAGGAAGCACATACCAGCAAACTCGCTCGGAACCACACTACTCAATGCTGCCATTGAATGTTTGAAATTGTGTCTGTCCATGGAGTTCAAATACATGGCATTTAGGATTGGAAAGTATTTACAGTGTAAATGACATTTTACAGTGTTTTCTGTTGGGCTGATTTTAAAGTTTCTTACCAAATCGTGTCAATTAAAATGCTAAACAAGGGACACACTATGAATTTATTAAGAATGCCGTGCAACATGAACAGGCTGCAAACATGAGTCAGCACTTTGACATTATTTTCTCAGTGAATAACAGCATTTATTTGGTCTGTAATTTGGTTGAAATTCCAAGCTCATGATGTCAACTGATGTGTTGTTGTTGTTGAGGTTGTATCGTTACTCATTTGTGGGCTTGCTTTGCCAAATAATGATAACCAGCTAGTGGATAGCGCATAGTGTTAGGCTGTAATTCATGTTTTTCTTGTTTCCGTGTATGCCATCCAATGTATTTTAGTTAGCTAGTAAATTAGATTACTACGTTCTGAGGCTGCGCGTAGTTTAAAGGACAACACTGTGGTCGCAGAGCAGTCCTCTCTCCTTTGACCTTAGCCTACAGAATCATCTACTTACATAATATGAGCTGTGTGCTATTGATGATTTAACAAATGAGCCGAGGTGGGAGGTTTAGGTTTTTTTTTATCTGTTACTCAATAAATGTCACAGGCACGTTGATTTGCCCATAGTTCTTCAGTGCTACTAGAACAGCAATAGATTAGATCTCGCCAAACTTGAGAATATTTGGATCTCATCCCAACCCATGTATTACCATGTTAAACCATATGCCAGTGCATTGTTGTGTCTAATATTCAGGCTCTATTTTAAGTGCACCTGTGTTTGCTTTCACCTCCACAAGGTCAATCCACTCAGTAAAAAAAAAAAAAAAAAAAGCGCACACAAACATGCGCACGCACACATACACACACACACACACACACACACACACACACACACACATACATACGTGTATATAGATAGATAGATAATTATCTGTCTGTCTGTCTGTCTGTATATGCTCCAGAATATCCTGTGGATGTTACTCCCAATGTCAAATATATTTACTTCTCTAACATTATAAATCCATAATCACGAAATTCTTGATTTTGAGTGGTGTAAATGGACATTGCTCAGGGCATCAGCTATTCCTGTCCAGTCAGTGATGTAGGATGATATCAGCTCAGCTGCCATTGCTCTAATGTGATTTGCGCACTTGCCAGGACATTTTAATGATGCAAAATCTTTCCGCAGCCTCACGTGAGCTCTTGTAGTACTTTCACATAACCATGTTGTGTCCCGTCATACGGATTGGATTGTCGATATAACAGCAGTGTTAGTTGGATTGCCGTTACAACAGCTATTAATTTCAAATAGCATTGTGAAATTATAAGTTCTAATTGCGACCATCTTATAAAAGAATGCCATCATATAGTTTTGTATAAAGTACATTGTATTTTGTACAAATTTACATTTTCAGACCCGGGTGGATTTTGCTCAGTCGGCGCACCTGCTAGACCTTTTCTTTTGCCTTTGCTTGCAGTTAGGCAAGAAATAATCTTCTCATTGTTACCTATAACCAGATCAGATTAAATAAATTCAGTGCAGATTTCAAATTTCTGGGTTTTGTTTTCACGTAGTGCCCTTACTACTCTGTAATTACACAGAGAAAACCGAAGTCTGCTGTCAGTCTGCTCTGCTTTCCAAGGAATAAGGAGTTTCTTTCAGCATTTGCACACCTGGTGTTTAGTGTAAGAGATGTTCGAATGGAGGTTGAGTGCTCATTGGTACGTCCTTCCAGTTGTTAGATTCATAATTCTATTCACGACAATAAAATTTCTGAAAATGTTAGTCATTTCTTCCCAGAAATGTCTCTTCCCATGAGAGAGTGTAGAGCTGCACATTCTGTACCTAGAATCATTTGTTTTTCTGCTCTGATGTCAGTGTTCACTGAATTGTCATGATTGACAGATCATGGATTGTCTTTGTGCTTTGAAACTCGGCACCGGCCTCTCGTGCAGTTCCAGCTTTCCTGCCTTGTGGCTCGCTTGGCATTTTGCCCTCCTTTTGGGGTGAGTGAGTTCCTTTTTGGGAAACAAGCCATCTTGTCATGTGATGTTCCAGGAAGTGTTCTGGATTGGGGTAGACTTTATTATATGCTGTTTGTTATGGATTTTTTCAAGGTTGTCCTCTATTTATAAGACTATTTTGTAAGATTATGCAGATATGCTGCTAAAATAAAGTCTCGCCTAAATTCAGGTCTCTCATGCTTGTCGTTTTGTGTGTCAGTCTTTTCTTTGTGGTGCTGCAAAGAGAGCATGACTTGAATTATATAAAATGAATGAAAGAAATTAGATGTCTTAAACACACCAGTGCTTTAAACCTGAATATTCTAATGACACGCCAGCAGCCAGAATTCCTCTGTTTAAACTTTTCCACGGACTCCACCCTGACATTAAAAAAAAAAAAAAATCCCACACGACACAACGGCTTTCTTAAATAAAGGAATTTAAGCTTCACATTAAACCTCTTCAAGAAGATTCATTTGAGTCAGCAGATGGTCAAAGAGGAAGAACTTTCACTGCAATGGGTTTTCGAAAAAATAAAAGCAGTGGAAGGCAGATTTTGTGTCAGTAAGTCACATTAAAGCCATAGTTAAATTTAGTTTTCATGTTATTTAAGTTTCTGTCATATCTTAAATCACATATTTGTGTACTATTCCAGAGAGTTTTTGAGTCATAACACTAGCTGTGTTCTTTAACAGTCTGAAAACATCTCTCGTTTGCTCTCCACTTTGTGCTGTTTTGTGTTTTGAGTTCTAGATAATCTGGGATTTGGTGATTTAGAAAATTTTATAACTTTGACCATAAGGTCTGGGTTTTCTAAATCTCCGAGGTTTTTGCTCTGTATCAGCTCTTTTTTAAATCTTCTGGAGTTACACAGCGAGTGTGAACAGTGCACACACATTTATAACATGATTGTCAACTTGTCAGAGTTGCATGTCGGTGCAAGGAACACTCCTTTAGATTTGAGTAAATAAGGTTAAACATACACTGTATGGAGACTGTGAATTTTACAGCTATATGTAGTTCTTCCTCAAACTGGTACCACACAGCCGGAGGCACACAGTTGTGTTGGATGTCTTAGGATGCTGTTGCAATAAATTTTCCTTCCACTTGAACTACAAGATTTAAACATGTTCCAGCATGACAATGCTGCTGTATGCAAAGCAGGCTCCATGAGGAAATGGTATAAATGGGTTGGTGTGGAAAATCTTGATTGACTATAGAGCACAAACATCAACACTGATGAACACTTTTGGGGTTGAAAGCTGACAGCACCCCAGGCCTCCTCGCTCTACATCCAAACCTGACTTTACTGAAACCATTGTGGCTAAATAATCACAGATTTCCTTGCTTGGCCAAAGCAATAATTTAAGAGTGTTTTGGATGCTGTAAATTTGGGCTAATTGCATATGAGTATGTTGTGAGCAGTTTTGTGTTATTCATCTTCTGTTTTGTATTTACTGTTTGTTGCATTACAGGTGTGCAGCACACATCACTGACTCACTCTGCTTCTCTCCCTCCAGGTATGGAGTGGTGTCGGCTACAGACTGGATGACATTGCTGACCTGTCTCAGTCCCACATTCTGACTGCCCTGTTACCGTGACGACCTTTGCTGAGGACACCAGCAGGGGACCTTTTTCTGCTCTCACCCTCCCATTCTCTCTTGTGCACCTGTACACACTCTGTCTTTGGCTGTTTCGTATTGCGTTGTTCCCTTCCTTCCCCTCTTTCCCCTCTCCTCTCTCTTCTTTTCCCATCCTCTTCCTTTTCTTTTCCCTCTCCCTTTCTCTCCTCTTATCTTTCTCTCTGTCCTGGAAGAGTCCCATTTCAAGGAATATTGACCTTAGGCACAGAAGTGAAGATGAGCTGGCTGAGCCGTATAACTCCCAGGGGTCCGGATGGGCGGAACAGTCGAAGCGTTGCCCCATCTAGCCCGTGCACTGCTGACCCCGAGACATGTCTGATGGTGTTTGAGAACCATTGGAGACAGGTGATACATGCACACACAACTCCAGCTTCGAGTACATACTACACAATATGTGGCCAATTAAGAGCAAAGAAAAGATTCTCTGTATCATGTACATGTTTGAATGTAAAAGACAGACTAAGGACTGGGCTGAATTGTCTGTATATGCATTGCTCTTCACTAATATTGGCATTCTTAGTAAAAGGCTGTAAAAAATGGTCTTTATTGTTTAACCATTTAAAAACAAAAATTCAACCCAACCTTCTCCAACCTCATTGGGTATTATAGGAGAAGACTGCACTATTATTTGGGCAAAGGGAGGTAAAACTGTTTCCACTTGTTGTTATCCATGAGAGATGATTTTTCACAGCTCTCATGGACATTCCACATATGTTTGATATCCATGTGAGTAATTTTTGTAGCCCTTTTTGCTGATATTAGCAAAGGTGTGTCAGTTTTCGTGAAGGGTTCAGTACTTGGTGTATAAAGGACAGTCCCTGATTGGTGCTCCTGGCCATGGTCTTATTTACATTTTTATCTAGCCACTCAGACATTTCGCATTCATGTGATTTTTCTCAAATAAGATGTCTCATTGCACCAGTATACTTTTCTTACTAAAGCTAGTTTAAAATCTCAATATATGCAGAAGTCAGGTTTAAGACTAAACTCTATTGTATGCCTCACATTTCAGTTCATAGGTTAAGTCAAACTGTTTGAGGAGGTAAAAGCCATTTGAGGAGGTAAAAGGCACACACTGCTGACATCAGGTGCAAATAATTATATAGAAATGTTCCAGGAACAACAGAAGTATGTTAATCCAGGAACGTATCCTGTCCATGCAAGCGTGGCAGTGCCAGACATTTTATTTGTGCGTGGTTCATGTAAGACTGGACAAAAATGTAGAGAATCTGGAATTCTGTGAGAACTGGACCTGGAAACACCATCCTCTATTAACTTGTGTTACTATGCTAATGTATAAAAGTGTGTTAGAAGGCTGTTAAAAACTCTGTAATATACATTGAAAATCTTATACTTTATATACAAACTTATAGAAATGCAGAATTGTCGCTGTGTGTCATGGATGCTTTCTTAAGCTTGGTGAAAAGACGTTTGAGAAGAGAAAGATAGATGGATAGATGGATGGATAGATGGATGAATGGGAGACGATGATTCAGGTCAAAGAACAACAGAAAGTTACAACTAAAACATAAAGAAAACACTGTACAGTGCATTTAATTTTTATGAAGTAATTCAAAATATATGTTTATGATTTTTTTATTTTATTTGTATTTTGAGGTAATATGGCAATGAACACAAAAAATTGCACTTTAATAAAGAAAAAGTAGTTCTTATTTGATATTCGGTAGAATACTCGATTACTAAAATAATCGAAAGCTGCAGCCCTAATTTAAAGTATTTTATTGCATTTCTCTACTTAAAGCATGAGACAATCTTTTTCTTATCCTCTGTCCCACATCCAGGTGTCATGGGTATTGGAGCAGAGAGAATCTGTGGCTGGGGGAGCTGATGATTTGACAGCAGTGAGAAATCACACTGATCAAATGCTGTGTCTTCTGGCAGAGGAAAGACCAGCAGGGGGCGACAGTGATCCACCAGGTTCAAAATAACCCATTAACTTGTCAAACAGTTGAAGACCACAGAGATAATGTGAAGTATTTTATAGTGTGTGTTCAGCTAGGAGTAGGTGCCAAAGAACAGTTTACATTATTGGAAATGCCTCAAAATAGATGTTTGTTTTTTTTTTCCAAGTTTTCCTAGATTTACTTTTTAAACACAGGAAATATTACAAAAATAATAGTGTCTGCTGGAACTTATATTCAAGCACAATAACAGGGTTGCCATTCTTTACTACATCTTAGCTTTGGGCCCTATTCTCAAACTGGTGGTGTCAGAGAACATCCTGGAGCGTCTGGTACAGTGGCATGTGCGCCGTGGATTGGACCCTGACAGCCAAACAGCTCTGCTGAAACTGTTTGAAATGTTAATTGGCCAATCCCCTCAGCCCTTGCTCCAGAACAGTGCCGTACTTCAGCCACTGCTCATCCTGCTGGGAGCCTGTGTAGACCCTCAGTTCGGTTGTCCTCCTAACCTGGAGGGCAGCCTCGTTCTACTGCTCAACCAGGTGTGTACATGTGGGATTACATTTGTTTAAACCTTAAACTGAAATTGTATTTATATATTTATTTATATATATATATATATATATATAATTTCATGATTTCCATATGTATATCAACTGAAACGCATGTCTTGTATCTGCATGACTTATTTATTTTTTTGCCACATGCTTATTAAATGGCTGCATTCATGTGCTGGTGTTTCTAATAAAGATCTAGAGCGTTACTTAGAGTGCGAATCGTTCTGATGTCAGGTTTCTGGTTGAGGTTCTAGCCGGAGTGTAGCTCAGTTTCTCCATTGTTTAATCGATTTTTTTTTTATTGCTTTTAATAAAATGTTGTGTGTCTTTAGGTCTGTGTGTCCATGGCAAGGCAGCCTGCTGTGCTTGAGCTGTTGTTCAGGTGTGGTACAATACAGCAGGGTCCCACAAACCTGCTGATCTTTTCTCTGTTGGTACCGTTTATCCATCGAGATGGAGCTCTGGGACAACAAGCTCGCGATGCCTTGCTTTTGGTCATGGCTACCTCGGCCAGCAACCACGCCGTGGCCCGCTACATCACTGAAAACTCCTACTTCTGTCCGGTAGGTGTGGGTGTGTGTGTCTGGTGAAAAAAATACGATTGTGGAGGAAGATGGTGTCATGAATATCTGTTGTTAAAGGTTGTTTATAGCCAAATTTTGTGTAGCGAGCTGATGACATTTTTCTTGTATATTTTTGAACCTTTTGAAGTCCAATTATTAAGTTTTTGTCATGAAGACATTTGGGACATTTATGATCAAAGAAAATAATTGAGATTGATTGCTTTGATTTAGGTTTAAAATGGCTAGATTTTCTCTTAAAGTCTCCTCTCTAGGCCTCATAATGTTTTATCCTTTTTAAAAACAAATGTGGTTTTCCAAGGTGAAATCCATATAGTGGATTTTCAGAAAAAAAAATTATAAACAGAATTGGCTTTGCTCTGACTGCAGTTTGCACTATTCTTTGTTTTCATTCATAACCCACAGACCAACAGGCTACTCAGAAACAGTCATTTCATGTTTTTCATTTTATTTGTTCATTTTTTGAGGCCAAACATTTGTAAACTGTTAAATATGTTTATCGAAGTCTTCATTAGAATGATCTGAACATGATGTATGCTGACCCACACAAACACTATTACCAGCTTCTTCTCATTACTGCACACCTGTCTCTGTCTCTGAAAGTTTCATCTATAACCCCATGCTCTAGGTACTAGCGACTGGCCTGAGCGCACTCTATTCTTCCCTGCCACGGAAGATTGAAGTGCGTGGTGATGACTGGCATGCTTTGCGGAGGGAGGACTGGATAGGCGTGTCCTCTCTGGTCCTCTTTATGAACAGTCTAGAATTTTGTAACGCTGTGGTACAGGTGGCACACCCCCTCGTCCGCTGCCAGCTAATCGACTACCTCCACAATGGCTTCTTGGTACCAGTCATGGGTCCCGCCCTGCACAAGGTGAAAGTTCTCAGTGCTGGACACCACACTGAATATCTAATGCACTTAGTATGTTGTCCTCATGTTTAATGATGTGCTTTTATTGGTGTTTATTAACTTTGTTATCCCTCTTCTATCCAGTCATCTGTGGATGAAATGATAGCAAGTACAGCATATCTGGACCTCTTTCTGCGCAGTGTCACAGAGAAGTCGCTCCTCAAGGCCTTCCTTCGCTTCATACTGCTACATCGTCATGACAATGACACAATCCTCGACACACTGCTCACACGCATAAGCAGCAACTCACGGGTAGGTCTGGGCTCCTTCGAAGGTTGGCTGATTTGTGTGGTTTTCTTTTCCACTGGGAGAGGAACTCTGTATCTGTTTCTCGTATAGCTTTCCAGTAGGCTCTGGAACCAGCAAATGCCTTCAAATAGGGTGGCAGTGTGTAGTAACTTTCTCTGCTTCTCTCACGCTGTAGCTGTGCATGGTCTCTCTCAGTCTCTTCAAGACTTTACTCTCCCTCAACTGTGAAGACCTCATGCTCCAGCTCGTTCTCAGGTGTGTGTCTGTGCCACACGTATGCAATTACCTTCGTTCCTCTTAGATCCTGATTATGTTTTCAGCACAGCGTACTCATCAGTTTGCTGTTTTTTGTTGTTGTTGTTTAGGTATTTGCTGCCTTGCACACACGTGATGCTGAGTCAGCGGCGTGCAGTTAGAGAGACCGACCTCTACGGCAAATCAGCCGATAAGTTCCTGTCTCTCATCCCAGAATGCTGCCGAATCACCACAGCAGCCTGTAATGAGAAAGATGAGGAACCTGCCTTCTGGGGCAAGGGTAAAAAAAATATATATATTCTGTACATTATATTCACGATATACACTAGGGGTCGACCACTAATTTTTTCTCTGGCATTGCCAAAGAGCTCATCGGCAAGGAAGAGGATTTCAATTGGTTATTCAGCAAATGAGCACATGAGAAAAAAAAAAACAGTACTGACAAAAGCAAACAATAACTAAGTAAAGAGGTAACAAAACAACACTTGTCATTCTGGTATAGTAGACATGATAAAAAAAAACGCTGCTCGTTTTATATATTCACAGTTCTAGCTCTTCCGGCCCAATACACTCTACTGCCACCTGCTGATAAAGGAGTGTTATATTCTCTAATGCAAGCACAGAACATACACGCACGATTTGGTGTGGCGGATCGCTTCTTGTTGCCATGTCTATTTTATTTGACCATGTTCTATGCCCATTAGGTACTTTTGAAATACCTGGTTTGAACACTTGGTGGTGTTTGTGTTTAAGTGTTAAAACTACTGCTTAATTTTAGATGCCTGCATTAATGTTAGCAAACTATTCACTTCAAATTCAATTAAGTTATATTTGTATAGCTTAGTTAACAATAGACATTGTCCCAAAGCAGCTTTGCAGAAATAAATAGGTTATACAATTAAAAAATGATATGTTGGTGCCAAAGTTTGTCCTTTTTCTCATTGGTGACGATGTAAAACTGAAAAATAGAAAGAATATGCAGAGAGTTCCGAGCATGTTGGCAAAATTAATATTTCTTTCATTGAGTTCAGACGGATGTGTCCATCTTGTTTGTCACAATGCAGTCACTGCAGTGAAGGAGTATATTGTTGAATGGAACAATATGAAAACTCATTCTTTCACATTATGTGCTGGTGCTGAACAAGTTTATATAATAAACTAAAGGCTAGGTATGAGGGCCGCTCAACTTTATCCCGGAGTGGAAAACCCTTTTCGGAAGTCATCTCTGTGGTGTGCTCATAAAAGAATCAAGACCTGAACAATATTAGTCTCGCAAGAAACAGTCACCTGGCGCATTAAAGATTTGTCATCTGAAAGCAACTAGTATCTGGCATGTGCATTGTTTTCTGTATTGTGTGTATTGGGAGCACTGAAACAACAGATACAGCTCAGCTTTTAACGCCAAATTGTTGTCAAATGGCACTAAACAAGAGCCGGATGAGATCCAAGACAATGGCTTTGGATCTGCACCAGACTTAAAATTAACTTGTCCACAGTTTTTCAGTCCCAGACGAATCATCTGTGTTGCTATTGGAATTATTAATTAGTAAGTAAAAGCTGCTAAATGCTACATAATGCTCTTAAATATTCAGCAGAAAGTGCTTAAAAACCCATTTATTGACCGGTTAAGTTGAAAGAAATTGCAGTGCTAATGGTAGTAATCAAGTTATTTGCTGTAATTTCCTACTTTTTGTGTGAAATTGTGTGACACATGAATGTATATTATATTCTCCATCCGGCATTCAACAACAGTTGTTTCAACGCCAATGTTTCTTTTTTTTTTAACCAAGCATTCAAGAGGTTGTTGAGGCATATTTGTGGGAAAATATCATTTATTTGTCATTAGCCACAACATTGTGAGTGTAATTAGTCTGGATACTTTCTTTTTCTTATCACAGGCACTGCTGAAAACATGAACCAGCCGCCCATTTCAGCACCTTTTTTGTGCATTTCTAATCAACAGGCATAATAATCAGCTTGTCTTCACATCAGCTTTAGCTGTGCATGTAGGGGGGTTATAGAACTGCGTCTGGTGGTTATTATGAATGCCACTTTAGACTCACAAAAAGCGTTAAAGGGACTTCGTACTCCTGATTCTGAACACATTAACAGCAGCAAAAACAGTTTTTAATATTAAGGGATATACATTACTTTGCTTTGTAGTTTTAACATGATGAAAATGTATTATAAAATCCCTGAATTTACTAGCATATGTTTTTATTGAAATCTTCTCTGGGATCATTTGTTTGTGACCATTGACTGTAAAATAAATTGTACAGTTATCTGGTAATCATTATAATCTCTTATAGGCAAACTTTTCATTCTGTATTTTTATTGTAGTGTTGGGTAGCCCCACATCAGAGTCTCCCATTCACACCAAGCCCAGCACTCCATCCCGCTTGGCTCTCTTCATTCGCCAGCAAAACCCAGGCAACCAGTCCTCCACTGCTGCTTCAGACAACACTCCCTCATCTCCTCGGGGCAGCGTTCCCACACCTTCTCCCAATAGCCCCATGCATCAGCCTCCAGATTCTTCAGACGCTGAGTCCGGCTACCTGGAGTACCTCAGAGATGCACGGCGGGGCATTGAGTTTTGCTCATGGGCTTGTCGAAATTGGTCGGCTCCTTACGACGGAGAAAACCCTCCCCCCAACTCAGCACCACCTCCACCACAGCCTCCGACTTCCAACCCATCCCTCAATATGGTGCCTGAGCACTTCTCCATGCAGCAAAGTGGACATAAAGACATGCAGCAAAGGGCAGCCATAGTGGCAGCTGCACGTGCGGAATGGAGCAGCTCAGACCGAAACAGTGGCGAGTGGGATGTAACAATCTCTAAGAACTGCATCAGCCTCACACCTCGCAGCAAGAAACGCAGCCTTTTGCCCAGTTCTGTCCCTTTGCAGTCGTCGTCATCATCATCAGCAGTTCCCACATTAGGCCCAGGAGAAGCTGCAGGTCACCAAACGCACACACTGCCACATCGGGGACTCTATAACGGCACTGGAAAGGCAGATGAGTGTGTAGATATTTCTGATGGAGGGATGGAAGTGAAGAAGGTAAAGAGAGATGCAGATGGTAATGGACAAGTCGAAGAATTAGGTGTAAATGGAAGGGTGGGTATTGCATCTAAAGAATCCAGTCTTCCTATGCAGGGAGAGCATAGTTCGGTGACAAAATCATCTCAGGTGCAATCTACTGCGCTTCCACAACCACAGACAAGCCCAGATAACCTGCGGTCCTCAGCCCAGGAGCGCAACTCCAGTGAAAGACAAAGATCTACTTCAGCCTTGAGCTCAGTAGAACCTTGTTTAACCACAAGCTGTAGCAGCCCAGGGCTGGAGTCAGTTGAGAGCCTGATCGATGAGCTTCTAGAACAAGCACCATCTGAGACACTGTCCGAAGACTACAACGGCCAGGGCATCAGCATTGAAGCGTTCAACCAAGAGCTAAGAGAACTTGAAGAGCGGGTAAAGGGGAGGAGAGTCCACAAACGAAGCACTGATGAGTTCATCCCGGATCCTTTATCTAATCCCTCTGATTCAAACCAGATAGACAAGGACTGTCCCTCTTTGGAGACAGAGCAAGGAACTGAAGAATCAAAGCCTGAAAGCTCCACCCCAGCCATGTTTAGTCCAGCACGACCCCTTGGTCAGCCTCAAGCACAACCATACATAGGTAATAAGAGTTTTGTGTATAGATTTGTGTCAACATATATTGGCAACAATTACACAAATCTTCCAATTTTTTTCAGGTCCCTTTTTAACAGTGCTATTTTCAAAGCTGGAGAACATGATGCAAAATTCTTTATACGTGAACATTCTGCTGACAGGCATCGTGTTTCAGTTGGCCTGTTACCCTCAGCCTCTCCTCCGCTCCTTCCTTCTTAACACAAATATGGTGTTCCAGCCTAGTGTCAAGTCTCTCATACAGGTATGGCTTTCTTGGACAGAAGAGATATACGTATATATAATTAATATTTCGTCTCAACGAACAATACTATAGAAATTAAACTTGGATATATTTTAGACAATGTGGGATTAAAATTAAATAAAGTATAAATATACAAGTATAATAAAAGTATAGTATAAATAGAAAGTATGAAAATAAGGATAAGTATAATATACATATAAACACTAGAAATATGAATGTGTGTGTGTGTGTGTGTGTGTGTGTGTGTATCACACACTCACACACACACACACACACACACACACACACACACACACACATATATATATACTATACAAATATACACAAATTGCACAGAAAGGGATGGCTGTGTATGACAATAGACTCAATATACAACCATTATTGACTATATAACTGGCAACAAAAGTGAGTACACCCTAAGTGAACATTTCAAAACTGTGTCCAAAGTGTCATTTTTTTGTGTGAGCACCATTGTTATGTAGCACTGCCTTAAACATTCTGGGCATGAAGTGCACCAGAGCTGCACAGGTTGTTGCTGGGATCCTCTTCTACTCCTACATAATGACATCACAGAGCTGCACACATGGTGCTCAATAGGGTTCAGGTCTTAAGGCCACTTCATTACCTTTACCTTCGGTTTCCTCAGCAAAGCATTTGTCATCTTTCGGGTGTTTTTTGGGGGGGTTGTTATGGCCCGGTTTTTAAAGGGAGGGCAACCTGTTCTGCTTCAGAATGTCATAGTACATTTTGGAATGTTTCCTCTTAAATAAACCGTAGCTCCCCAGTGCCAGCAGCACTCATGCTACCCCAGAGCATGATTCTACCACCACCATGCTTGACTGTAGGCAAGAAACTATTTTCTTGGTACTGCTCACCAGGGTGTCGCCACACATGCTGGACACCATCTGAGCCAAACAAGTTTATCTTAGTCTCATCAGACCTCAGAACATGCTTCCAGTAATTCTTGCTCTTGTACAGGTTGTCTTCAGCAAACTGTTTGAGGGATTCATTAGAGGCTTCCTTCTGGGATGACCACCATGCCAACCGACTTGTTGCAATGTGTGGCATATGGCATAAGCACTGACAAGCCGACCTTTTGCTTCTGCAACCTCTAAAGCAATGCATGAATACTTAAATTCTTTAATTATAGACAAATATGTATGGTCCTGTTAAGGAGACAAAAACATTAACATGATGAATAGTTCATGTGGTTTTGTATAGTTAAACGACATACAGCTGTTATCGTTCAGAGTGTACTCATGTTTGTTGCCAGCTATTTTATATGCATGTGGAGTAAATCTATACTGCTATACAAGCTGCTCATTGACTAGGCTAAAATATATCCAAGTTTCATTTCTATAGTATTTTTAATATATATGTGTGCATATAGTGTATATGTAAGTACATAAAACTCTCAACACTGATATTCTCCAATGTGGGTTGTAGACAATTTCTTCTTTCATTTTTCACTATTTTTTTTTTTCCAGGTGCTTGGGACTGTAAAGAATCGTATTGAAGCATTTGCTGCACTGCATGAAGACTTCACAGCTTTGCTGAGGAAGGCCCGGCGCTTCCTTGTCACACGAGGCAAACTAGACTGGACAGATTCACCCACGGGAGTACCCCCTCTCCGCCGATCAGACTCAATGGGTTAGTGAGAAAACAAGAAAGGTTTTTAAAAATGTGTTTATTCATAAGTAGACAAATTTAATCATAACTTACTGCCCAGATTAATTATGCCTCTCTTGATATTCAATGTTTTTTTTCTTGATTGTTTCCTAATATTGTCCCTGCTTCTCTCTTTTATAGTGAAGAGTCGGAAGCCATCACTGGGTGAGCTAATCCTGAGGCATACCAACAGTCCAACGCGAGCACGTCACGCAGCTCAGGCGGCTCTAGCACACGTGAGGGACGGTAGCCATTCTCTGCACAGTGCTCTGTTCCGCGGTGTGGTGGTAGGACCTGGGGCTTCCACTCTGGAGAAACAGGCCGAGGCGTTGCGGGTAAAGAACACGGTTTACTGTGCTGTCATCTTCTCTGAGTTTCTAAAGGAACTGGCAGCTTTGGCACAGGAGCATGCAGTGGCCATGCCCTTCCCACCCAGCCAGGGCGCTGAGGAATGACAGACACTTTGCCCAATCTTCCTACGGTTTTTAAAAGAAATAAGAAAACAAGCGCATCAGGGTTAGGGTTAGGTGTAATTACATGTTTATAATAATTTTTTTTTAAACTGTACAGGATATGTAAGAGCTTCATTGTTAAAGCTTCAGACCGTTGTCCATAAGAATCTTGTATATATTCTATATAAAATGTGTATAATGTTTTTACACAGTATGCTCAGAGCAACTTGTATGCTTTAACATTGCTGTACACAGGCACTCCCGAAAACAAAACCTTAGTGTTATTTCTTTACATATCTTTCTTTTTTTTCTCCTTTTTTTTTATGTAAGAGGCATGCTGCTGTAATCTTTTTACATTATTAGGTCTGTGCCGAGTAACTATTTACAAGGGAATCTACTGGGGGAAAAAAATTAAAACAGAACTCTTGTGCTTTTATTGTAACTTGTGTAGATTTTTATATATATATATAATATATATATATGAAAGCGATTTTCATAATGTGGCTTGATTGTCAATAAGCATAACAATGCCCTTGACAGCTGGCCTAAACTATTACTCTGTACAACCCCATTTTATCCAAAGGAAGTAAGAAAAATGTCAACATGGCGGTGAACTCACGCAGCACCTACCCTTTAAGAAATGTTTGTTTTGTTTTTTTAAAACAGGATTTGTTAGTTAAAATATGTCTCAACCCAGTTTTTCTTGGTCCCATAATCTACAATTTCATAACTAATAAGGAGAACTGGTTCTCTTGACTCTTATCCAATGTCCTACTCACTGAAATCTTGGGTGTATTTGTTATATATGGAGATGTTGTTTGGTAAAAACATCTAATCTAATCAATCTAATCAATCTATCTATCTAGATAGATTGATAAAAAGATATTTTGACATCTTTAAAAATGTCTTTCCCCACAAACCATAATATATCTTTCATAAGGGGTTCCCGAAGATCGTATATGACCTATTGCATGGTGTTTGCCGAATATTTTAATAAGACAATAATCAAGTCTAATAGTAAGCTACAGAATACTAATACAATTAAATCTGACAGTAAATGCCAGACAGAATGGCACTTATGTGAAGTATGTCACAAATAAATCTACATTTCAGTGAGTAGTTGAACTATTGTGGGGAAACTTGTAGAGTTGACCAGTCAAGCATGATCATTTTAAAGCATCTGTTTCCCTATAAAATTCATCTCGGAGGGTTAAAAAAAAACAATTCTTATAAAGAGCACACCACCATAATAAAATTGCATGCCCCACTTTTTTATGTTCTTTTCATCTAATTATATTTTAAGTACAGTGGGTCGAGTATCTTCTGACTGGAGGTGGTCATGAGAGACTGTGTGAAATGGCATAGAAAATTAACTGGAAGGAGAATAACAACAGGAGGAGGATAATCTTTGCAACAGAAGAATTAAGTAAAAAAAAAAAAAAAAAGCACTGATCCCTTACTGGCTCTTTCTCGTGCTCCATTTATTTTGTGAATAAGTGGACCATTTAGTTTCCCTAGTGGCCACTTTCGTAAATGACTAGACTGTCAGGTGAGTCCCAGCCTGTGCAGGGAACGTGCGAGGTTCAGAGAAGCAGAAGCCATCTCAGTGTTGCATCTGGCAGTACCATCATTTGTATTTTAGTTTATTTGTTTGTTTTTTTATTTTATTTTATTTTACCTGGGAGACTAGTATTCATTGTGAAAGTACTGCATGTGCTGGTGTATGTGTGGGTGGTTTGTTCTTCCAATAATTATTTTTTTAAATCCTTTTTTTTTTTTTTTTTTTTTGCGTTGACTTTGTTTTTGCTGCAAATCTATCTTAATTATTTTTTAATTATTCACAGCCATAGAGACAATGCCACTTTCTTACATTTACTATTACACTTGTTTTTATCGTACCAAATTATGTTACAATGCTGTTCCATCCGAGCGACAATTTACTTTTTGACCTGTAAATCAAATCACGTTTAAAATTCTGTTGTTGTACGGATATATAAAATGCAGAAATCGCTGGTTAAATTAAGACAATGGGTGTAAATGATGCAGCTTGGACTCACTTATCTATCAATTACCAATCTAGCCATTTGTCCCCACTGATTTATTGTTTTGTTTTATTGAATTATTCCATTTGAGTTTAATCGCCAATATCACTTTTGTTTGTGTCAGCGTTTCTGAAACATGTCTGAATGCCAGGCTTTCACCAAGTAATAACTTTAAAGGTGCTTCGATTCGTTAAAAATAATTTACGAGTGATGTTTTGCCATTAGCTGTGGTTTCTGTACGCATGTCAGGCATGAATTACAGAGGAGAGGTGAATTATTTAAGAGCTGTTTCAGGAACAACAGCAGGAGCTTTGTTGCCAGGTTTTGTCTGGTAAACAGGTTCCTTCCCCCCTTCTGGTGTTTTTACTGTTAGTTATAGCTAAAAAAAAATAACAATAAAAATAAACTGTAAACGCAGCACTTTTATGTATAGACCTTGAACAAGTGTGTTGAATCAGCTTAGCCAATGGTTTGTGTTTCAGCCTCAAAGACACATACAGTTGTCATGTTTCCAGGAGGTTAGATCTCTAGGATCTAATTTCTATTTTAAAACCGACTAAAAAAAAAAATACTAACTTAGGCTAAAGCAATGAAGCTTTTGACAAAATAATTTTGTTCTTATTTGCTGGCTATAGGAAATGAGGAAATAAAAGAAGTGTAAATTCAACGGAACCCAAGGATTTACGTCGTTGATTCTGGATCATTAATTATCATCGTTCATTTCCTTCTTTTTCTTATAATGGCTGTTTTTCTTTTGACGGGTGTCGTTGTGCAGCTTGTTATCTATGCAAACCTGCAACTCTTGCTTTTAGTCTGAAACGGTTCAGCTTTTGTGTACACAGAGTAATGCTTTAACTTGGCAACATTGACATTTTCACCGAGCCCCTCCCACCACTCCGTTTTCTTCAATAACTGTATGGAAACAAATGGAAAATTATGAATGTTGCCAGAATTATTTTTCTATCTAAATCCTGATGAGTACACTTTATCTCAGAAGGGCGGGAATCAATGGTTACACTTTAAATCTGTAAAACACTAAAAGGGAATGTTTTTTTTTTTATTATTATTTGAATTAATTTATAAATGTTTTACTTAGCAATACCTACGATGTCTTTGTCTTTATTTCAGTGTGTGTGTGTGTGTGTGTGTGTGTGTGTGTGTGTGTACAGTATTTAAAACTCGTGCAGAACTCCCCCCAAAAGTCTCAATTCTGTAGTATTAGGGCTTGTTTTGTGTCCCATCTCTTATTCCTTCTACTTTTAAAGTACAGCAGCTCTTCTCAATTGTCCTCCTGACCACAGAAGTAGTATGAGCTCAGGTGAGGCAGCACAGACAAGAAATGAATTGAAAACGCTGGGATGTAAATAGACAGATGTATCAAACTGAAGTAGACACTTGAGCACTGTGGTCCTGATTTAGTCACTACGGTCTTCTGTTTTGCAAGCATAAGCTTTTTGTTGGGATGGGAGATTAAAAGGATACATATGGCATTTGTGATTTACTTGCCCAATTGAAAATTGCACGTGTGGAAATTATTTAGGGTGGGGGGAAGGGAGGAGGAACTGAGAGGTATTTCCCAAAACAAAAGCACCAGCTGTTTACCAGCATGATTTTTAAGGTCATGGCTCTGCCCCAAACCAGAATGTTCCTAAGTTTCTTTTGAGTTTATGAGGCAGTTTAAAAAAATAAATGAGATGCACACAGTGAAAGCAGGAGGAGGAAAATTACCAACACATCTGTAACAGCTTACACCTATTAATATACACATCTCTGCTGTTGCAGTAATTTTTAAATAACCATCACAAGGCCTGGCTGTTGTGTTATTCCCAAACTAGCTGTTATTTAAAACTCCACATCACTCAGCAAACTAAGGATGCAGACATATGACCCATGCTTCCTGTAGCCAGTGTGGTGTATTTGTGGGATTATTTATGGCTGTCTTCCAAGACTCACTGCACTGGCTTGCCTGAAGCTGAAAGCTTGAGGCAGGTAAAGGCTGGCAGAGTGGTTGCCCTGAGACACACATCAACCCTGTAGTCACAATCTGCAAGTGTAATGAAGATCCTGTCGCACCACATCAAGCTGTTCCTCAAGACTTTCCTGTAAAAGTCCCTGATCTTCAGGAAGCATGCATGATGTGGGCATTATCATAATTTGGTATGTGTTGGTTGCAGTATGAACTTGCTGACAATTTGTGCTGCACACAGTTTAAACCATGCCCTACATCCAGTATCTGTGAAATCCTACTCCAGTATCTGTGAAATCCTACTTGCATGATTCACATTACATTTCTTTCCTACAATATAGTTATCATGTGCCTCATTAGCCAGAGCAGAACATTTCTCACCTGTACACATACATGCCACACACTATAACGAAAATCCTTACAATCCATCATTGAGACCTGAAGTTTACACACACACACAGGCCATTTCAGATTTAATTCACTATATCAAATTCCAGTAAATCATACCCATGATATGGAAAAGTACAGAAATTATTTTATGGACTTAAAATTTAAAACCTGATTGTCATGATTGGCCATATTCCATGGCCTGCCTTTAGACACAGTGCCTCTTCGCCCTAGATACAATGTAAAATAATAGCTATTTAGACAAAACCTACCAAAACAAAATCTCTTTTGGAGTGCATTTCAAATAACTAGATACCTTGGCCATTTCTACAAATAATTGCATGTATGAATCGCAGATACACAGTATTATTCATGGAAAAATTGCCACAAAGTCACATCCAAGGTTAAACTGGTTTGAAAGCTTCAAATAAAACCCCAAGGCCATTGAACCTTCCAGACCAAGGTGAAGAAACTGTGAGTTGGAGGCATCAGGTACCAAAGTATCACCAGCCTTTGTAGGTGTGTATTTGGTCAGAAGAAGGGAAATATTTTAATGTAAAACCATAGTAATCAACAATGGAAGCACTTTTTCTATGTATTGAAACAAGGCAAGGCTTTTCACACAAAGCATTCCAGCCAAGTTGTGAAGCATGGGAGTGGAAGGCTCATGTTGGGCCAAGATTAGAACTATTAGCAGTATTTACAGCTGTTTTCTAGTAGCACTTTCAATGTGTGTTAGCGTGTGATTCAGTGTAAATATGACTATGTGAATAAAATTCAATTCAATCTATGCTTTAGCTAGATTAGCAAAGCAAAAGTGGAACTTTTAACATGAAAGTTGTGGCATGCACTAGTATTACAAACAGTACATTACATTCGATTGCACTTTATGCTTTTCACATTGCCAAATGTTTTCAGGCAGTCTGGGCTAAGAGTATGCATAGTTGTCATGACTAACAGCAGCTCAGTCTGTCACTACGTTCCAGCAGCTTGCTGTATTAAAGCAAGGTGTTGGTAGTCAGGGAAAATGGCTTCTCTCACTTTTTGGAAAGAGAATCTGTAACCGCAAAGCTGAATTTTGCAGTTTATTTTTTATAAAACAATAAAGTAAAGAGAGAGAGAGAAAGAGAGAGAGAGGGAGAGAGAGAAAGAGAAACTACTGTTTAAAAATTATATAAAGTGATATCAGCAAGAACATGTGAAACTCCCAATCCCAAAGTTCGAACCCCAGAAGTTACAACACTATCTGCTAGTGTATACTGCAATATTACTGTCCACCATAGTCATTTTATTTTAAAGAAAAATGTATGAGATGAACAGGTAAATATAACTGTGAAACTTATATCTGTTTTGAGGCTTTTAGTCTTTATTAACCCTCTACTGCATTATTACATTATATTCTATTTTTTAGCTGTGTTAGTTTTTAGCTGCTCAACTTTCACTATTTCAAATAGTTAAAATAAGAATGTGCATATTTTTAGTACTTACCAGTATCATTTTATTCATTTATGTATAGTAAAGAAAAGAAACTACAGTTTTCCTTTCAAAAACTGTGAGCTGACCTTGAGAATTTTGTGTCTCTAGAAAGTCTCTTAGCAACAGCAGGAAGCCCAGAATGCTGAGAGAGAGAGAGAGAGAGAGAGAGAGAGAGAGAGAGAGAGAGAGATGCACAGCTGCCTGCAAACTGGTAAGGGCCTAATTTTTTTTTCTATATGAATTTACGAAATGATGCACCACTTTATCTTCTAAATTAATTCTCACAATTTCTTATAAATGAAATCATTGAAACATGTCAAAATGTTAAATTGCGAAGGAAAATTTCTAATGGTTTAAAATGCAAAGCAGACATAAATGTTGTGTTTAATAGCCTATTAATGTCACTTCTAAATGTGGTAGCTGATTTGTAGCATTCAAGTATGCATAATTTTAAACTGGTAACACAGACTAAATGTTTCCTAAAATGCTGAAGGCGTATTTACAACTGTTGCAGTATTAACCGCTCATCAATAATTTAGAAAGTGATGGATACCTGATCTCTATTTGTATAATTTAAAAGGTAAAGTATATCTAATGGAAATTTGACACATTCGCGATTCACGACTGAGATACGAGTGACTGTAAAATGTAGACACACAAGAAATTCTTGTGAGAAACACAAATCACATGAACCAAAAGGAACGTCTTTGGTGAATGTTTGTCTTGGTTAGGACTGTTCATTAATTTACAAAAACAAAAAACATACAGTAGCTTATTTAAATAAGCAGAAGGTTTAAATTAGAGTGCAAAATGGACTGTTCGAATGCAGTGATACGATGTGTTACAGTATCAATTCACATGCAAACAAAACCAATGATCCACTTTAAAGATTACATGAATTTGTAATTGGTGGGATTTAATTGATTTTATAATTGTCTAAAGATAAATATAATATATGTTTCTAAATAAATATAGAAACCTTGTCTTTATAGTCATAAATTCCCCAGAGCTCGGTTTCATTATCATATATTAATACAAGATTTCCATACTGGTGGTGATATTAGAATGAGTGTGTGTGTGTTGGGGGAGGAAGAGGAGAAGGTAACTGATAATACCATTACTGCCTCCTTCCCCTCTGCATTTACAATGTTAATAAAATATTCATTGCTTTTTAAATACTGTAGCTATATCTTGTGTTCACCCTTTTTATCATCTATGTTCCTGTGTCTCCATGTCCCACATTTTTGTTTTCTTAATCTTATGCTCCGATTGACTTTTAAGCCTCTAACACAGCATTTACCACTTTGTTATTCCCATGTTCAGATCACCATCTGTCAGCTCATCATTAGTGCTTCCTCTGTATGCACTGTGTGCTCTATCACATTTCTGAGGTAGACTATTGTAGAATGTTTATCATCAGTGTAGTGTATGGCAACAAGCAAAACTATCAGTGGATGTGTTGCTAATTTGTGCAGTGCAAAACTGGGGGTTAATGTACTTAGCAGAATGGTCTTGGGTTAATAATAATAATGGGATAATGCTGTTTATTAAAATGTTTTTTTTATGTATCATGTCTCAACAATTCTGTTTTCATGTTAAAAAAGCAAAAGCATCAAGCTAAGGTTAATGCTGCACAAATGAGATTGCAGGTATAATTTCCTAGCTGTGGGCATTTGTGTTGATTCAACCACAAATGTATTAATGAGGCAGTGATGTTGGGTGAGGGGGTCTGTGGTGCAGCCTTTGGTTTTAAGTTCATCCCAAAGGTGTTCAGTTTTGTTATAGTCAAATCCATGTGAAAAATGATCTTCAAAATCTCTAGAAAGTTATTCTACCCAAATCTTGGCAAACCATGTATTCATGTGCACAGATTTATTGAAAGGCTGGAACATGTTTGGGCCTCATAATTCCAGTGAAGATAAAATTACAAAAGATACAGAAGTGATTTAAAGTCTGCAAAAATACATTTTGATTCTAGTTCATCAGATCATAGACTAAGAATATTAGTCTTAAAATTACGTTGGTGAAATAAGGAAACTTTGAAAGAATTTTTGTCTTTCATTCAAAGTGGTTATTTAAGGAAAGGGAAAAAAAGTAGGTTTTTTTACATTGTTTGTAGACTGACAGTGACTAAACATTGGTAACAAAGATTAAACATTGTTACATTAGAAAAAAGCATTAAAACTAACATATATATTAATGTGTTAAACATTTGGGTATATAAATATCTATTTTATAACATCATGTCTCTTTTTCTTTATATTTTGTACAGGTTCCTATGAAAAGGTGACCTCTAAGTAAAAGCCATTTCATCAAACATTACAGACTCTCAGTCTCAAATATACTTGTGAATACAGTGCAGTGATGTTTCCTGTGTCTTCATTAAGCAGCAAAGCTTCTAGTAGTATCTCTCTACTGTCCTTGCATAGCCCATTGGAAGAGACAGATTCAGAAAGTCCAGATAACCAAAAACAGTGTACCATGGTGTCCTCCCTTCCTTTGCCCTGTTGGGCAACACAGGCTCTTTGTGATTTAGCAGTTAGCGAGACAGAGCTCAGGAGGCTTCGAGAGCGGCAGGCAGTAGAGGCTGAGGTAGTGAGCCGGGGGGTAGAACGTGCTCTGATGGGAGCACAACGGGAGGAACGTCGCCTGCTTGAGAGAGTGGAACAGGATCATCGGGATCTACAGCGTAGACTGGAGCAGTTGCAAAGGGACAATGCAGCAGCTATTCGAGTCGGGCAAACACTTATAAATCAACGCCTACGCAAAATCTGTCAATTACGAGATCAAATAAAAAATTCCAATGAAAAAAATGCAAGTGGAGACAAGAGTAGGACTGAAGTGGTCCTGAAGCATGATCTACTTCTCAAGAATGTAGCAGATCTTCTCCAGCCATGGGAGATTTCACTTGCTCTCAAACGTGTTTCTTTCAAGCCCAGTGCTCTACCAAATGCTGTCACATTCGGGGAGATTAAAGTACAGGACCATGTTGTTAATTACCCTGTTGCTGCCTGTGGGATACAAGGACAGCTGTGTTCCCTTCATGCCTCCAGAGGTCAATGTGATAAATGGACGGAGCCAGAAAAAGAAGGTAGGAGCATGCCTGATGGAGCAGGGTCTGTACATAACCAAGTTCTTTCATCGAATATTTGTGGGAGCCAAAGAGCTGTACGAAAAATCAAACTGTCAGCCCAAGGTGATGAAGAATCTAGTGAAGATGCAAAACCACTCTCGCTACATTTGGGCCAGTTGCACTCAAAGCTGGTCCCTAGTGAGCATGAATCATCACTGGAGGAAAAGTGTGAATCACCCAAATCCGAATCCAAAGGAGATGAGTTTTTCCTGGCTGTACCAGCATTGCTTAGTAACATGCAGTCAGAAGGGGAAGAATATGTGTATCAGCAAAATGTATCAATTCAACCTCTTGCTCTAGAAGCAGCAAGGAAGCAGCTGGAATCTCCATCTCTAGAAAGAGACCATCAGCAACAGAAAGGTCCATTTTTATATCATTTTGATTATGAAGGCCCAAAGACTGATAGGCAGCAACATAGCTCCTTTAAGGAAAGATCTCAAATTAACTATTGCTCAATGCTATGCTCCAAGACCCATAGAGATCCCAACTCTATCCACAGCTGCCAGGATCTGCTGTCTCACCCTAATACATCCTTAAGTGACCATGGATATAATCGTGCATCTTCTCCTGCTGACAGTGTTGATTCTGCATATACATTCATTGTCAGCTCCCCTAGAAACCATAGCACTCCAAATCATCGACTCTCTAGATCTAGTGGTGAGCTTTCTTGTACACTCATCAATGGAAAAGAGCAATCAAGCAAATGGAGTGTCAGAAGGCACCAGCATTCCTCTGCATCACGGAGTAAATCCTCCCCAAGTCATGGAAAATATTCACAAAAAGAGAACCCTCAGTATAAAAGCCGTTCTTATGGAGTTTCACGTTCACTGTCTATGTCAGTCATTAATGGGTCCTCCAATAATATGTTAAACCAGCACTTAATCGCTGGGCAAAAACAAAAGGATGGGGAAAAGCTCTGGGGAGAGAGAAGTGAACCAGTCTTACTGGAATTTGAAGAGGATACTCAAAAATTGCCAACAGAGGAAATGCGTCTTGTTCGCCAATTTGGTAAACAGGGATCAGGACGTTCAGATCTTACTCTGCCAAGTGGTGTCCATGCTACACCTCAGGGTCAACTTTACTTGGTGGATTGTGGGAATGCTCGTGTTCAGGTAATTGATCAGTATGGCAATGTTTTTCAACAAGTGACTTCCCCAGGTAACTACCATGGAGGCTCTTCAAAATCCTCCCGCAATTACTTTGACGTGGCTGTTAATTCCAAAGGACTTATTGCCTTAAGCTGTGCTGCTGAACGAGCCCTCCTTATTTTCAACCGACATGGACGCCTCCTCCAAACCTTTGGAGGGGGGCCTTATATTGCAGGGGTGCCACGAGATGAGCTCGAAGCACCGAGGGGAGTGACAGTGACACAAAAGGATGAGTTCCTCGTTGCAGATATTCGTAAAGGCACATTAACTTCCCTTAGACTTGAGCCAAAAACTGGCTCAAGGCTGGAGCAAACAGTAGTAACTGGATTCCACAGACCTTACTTAGTAACAGCATGTCTACACACTGGTCTTGTTGCAGTGTCTGAACGAGGCAGTGAGACTGATCGAGAACCCTGTGTGAAGGTTCTGGGACCTGACTGGAATATTCTACGCATTTTGGGAGTTTGTTCTAGCATGGGACCTGTCCTCACCAGTCCTTGGGGACTTTGTATTGACAGCGATGGAGCAGTACTAGTAGCAGATTGGGCGGAGCAGCATTGTGTGGTGCTATACCCCCCTGTAGGTATAGGCAGAAAAATGGTAACTGGGGGACTTAGCAGCCCCCGAGGGCTTGCTTTGCTACCCAATGGGTTCTTGGTGGTGTCAGATAGCATGCACCACTGCATCAAGATATACCAGTACAAATAAATCATTGCTTTGAACCAATTAAAAGGTCCTGGCTGCTATGTTTATTGTATTGAACAAAATTTTGAATTACGTTTTTCTATCCAAATATACGTTTTAGTTTTTGTTTATAGTATACGATTCTGATATTATTTAGCATGCAGTAGACAATGCAGGCTGAAAATGTTGTTTTGCATACATGCATGTTAATTTTCACCCATTCACGCATAGAAGTGACGCATAAACTTTAATTAAATTACAAAATTCTATACACTGTGGACTTTAAATTAATCATATCCTACAATATACGATTTTATAGCTTGTGAGATGTCCTCACATAGTATATTTTTCTATGGTTTATATATACTGTGTGTATATATACAAAATCAAAAAAAAAAGAAAAACTGTCTTGCTTTGTTGATTTTTCTGTATTTAAAAAAAAAAGTTTCAATAACAAAGTTATACTTGTGTAGCTATAATTATGATTCAAATTGTTTCAACTGTTTTATTATATATTTATCTTTCATCCATTATGCATGATTATTCTATATTTATATGATTAAATAATTTGCTGAATGTCAATCCAGTCATAACTGTGGTTTCTGCTGTGTTAGAATATCATTTGCCATTTGCCTTTGCTAGGCTTTATTTGATTTCATTAAATCTTGATAAATATGAATACCATTAACACCATACACCAACACACTTTTTTTTTAAAAATCTTTCATCACATGCCCTTCTAAAGGTATCACAGCAAGTGTTCATTCAACAGTGTTAATACAGAAGGGAGCAGCATGTAAAGGTCTCGGGGCAACCTTTTGGAACAGGAAACTGTTTATTGATGTGTTGCTGTAATGTGGCAGTGCAACATAAACATGTTTTTGTGTGACACAGTGACAGCATGACAAAAAGGAATTTTAAACCAATGTGGAGTTTTCAATATTTTCTTTTAGTAAAGTTTGAACAATTACGAAGAATGTAGTTTGTCATGGGTGAGTCTTTGTAATCTATGACACTCTTAGGAATGACTGTGGAATCTTAAGAAGTGTCTCTAAAACCTCAACTAGGTCTCAAACTGCTCTGGAATTTTTCCCTGCAAGCTGTAAAATATTAGTTTTTGAAAAACTGAAAACCTCCCACTGAGAAAAAGAGATGATGCAGAACAGCACACAGACACATCTACACACAGATGTTTCCCAGTAGCATGCTTGTAAACTAGATAATAACGTCTTGCAAGTTCCCATTTAAGCAGGTTTAATGAAAACTTTATTGAAAATGACATCTATTGGTTTGTGGCAAAATAACCACTAGGGACAAAATCAATTCGATCTATAGGTTTGTTACCTACGGCATTAGTAATAATATGTTCGATTAAACCACATCTCTGTTATAGACTACTTTTTCTGTTGTACTTTAAAGATTTGCAGTTTAATCCAACCCAGGTTTCTACCATTTCTCTCCCCTCCTGTGTACCGACCTTTAACAGAATGTCAGTTTCACACAGTTACCCATCCCAAACAAATACCAGGTTCACGGTGTATTAGACAGGCTATCACACTATTTAAAATAAGGGTACGAAGGCAAGACAATACAGGTAGATTAACTCTACCATAGAAAACTGTTCGCTTGTGGACAAAGGCTTTACAGGAACCAGATGAACCTGTTCTACCCCGAGTTCTTTCGGGAAATAAAATATAAACATGTTGTAACACTTTACTAATCCATTAGATTTTTATTTAATAATTTATCTAACCACCTACTTGACAGAGAAAAGCCCATAACGCTCATTGCATGCTCTCTGGTTTGATTTTTTGTTTTCTAGATGACAAATTTTGGTTAATGGGCAAACCCAGGAGATCAGGTGTTTTTCTGTTTGTTTAAATACAAACAGCGATTTTGCTACGTTTGCTATACTCACACCAGCACCAAACATACTACACAACTACATTGGCAGTGCAGCAGGTATACTGAAAGTAGGCAAATAGGGTCTGTTTAGCTGTGATTCTATGGTGGCCACTTTCCATTGATGGAGCTGTTAGAGGTGAGCTGACATAGCAACACTCATTAATATTTTATCTAATATGGCATCGTATTTTATGGTTTCTAAACCCTCATAGCTGTCAACTTAATTACCTCTCTCACTATGTTCAGACCCTGTTATGATAACTGCAATGTTTGTTTCAAAGCAAAAATTATATATGTATATGTGTGTGTAAATGGCACAGAAAAGGCCCAAACTGCCACACTGTCTCCTTAGTATCAAAGAAGCTACACTCATACACATTACAGCCTATTAGTTTAAACTGATTTGTACATTCCCGTTAAATGTGCTTTAAAACTGACCTTCCTTTTACCTTTACATCTTCATCGGGTGTATAATAATGGTTATAACGTGTGTAGTTAAAAGTTTGTATATATTTGTGGACATCTGTTTCTTAGTTGTATATGTTTTGTTGTTTGTGTAGGTGGCATTTTAACTTGTTTGCCCTATTTGCTTTAGGGTATTTTTTTACCTTACAAGCTTTGGAGGAGCAATAAAACACTCTTCACTGGGCTGTGTGAAAGAGAACTGATCTATCTACAAACAAAAAAAAACACAGGGAAGAATGCCTGATATTTTCACACATACTGACAAAGGAGACTGGAACACAGAAAAAAACCTAAGCAAAAATGTAAAAGTTTTGCACAGATAAAGCTGCATTTTATAGTAAAACCTTTAATGCACACACAGAGACAATACAGAATTTTAAAACAAGACACCTCTTGTGCATATTTTAGTGACAAATCATTTCTGTACTGATAAATACTAACTGACCCTGTAGTGTTTGGGTGTATGTGTGTGAAAGAGAGCGAGAGATAGAGAGAACAGCCAGACAGAGAGGGAGAAGTCTTGCTTCTTAGCTGCAAGTTGGTCACAGTGGATAACGATGTCTGTGATGGAATGTTACTAAAAATAAAATAATTTTAAACAAACAATTATTAGCAATACCAATCAACAGAAAGAATGATTGTTAAAACATGAATTGAAGATATATTTACATTATGACATACTGTATATTATAAAAACAAAGTATATTACATGTGGCAGAAGTCTAAAATCCATTTTCCCCTGGAATCTCTCACATATCCATAAAACTAATTTTCTTGAATTGATAGTGCTTTTTTCCTTTTAAATTCCCTTTCAGCTGTAATATCTACCTAAATAAAGCTTCTTTTAATTGATATAATACAACCTGCTCTTAAATATTGCAAAGTTATTGGTTGAGTGTTGATTCACTGTTTACAAAAAAGAGATTATGCATCACAATAAGTATAATGAGAAAAAAAAAAAAAAACTATATATACTGAAACATAGCATGGTAACACCAATCGTAAGACATATCCATAGATTTCCTTGAAGGAATTAAATATTTAGAGGGACAGTTAAAATTGGTGGTGGTATATTTGTTGAGGAATTGATATTGACTTTTTATCTGCAAGTGTTTCAAAATAATGCCTTCCAGATAAATGAATGGTCTCTGTGTACATTATTTTGCAAAAAGAAAAAAAGAAAAAAAAAGGATGCAATAAAAAGGTGCTCTATTATACAGGGTGTATCATAAGTCCAATTTATAAGAATCAGTAAAGCAAATGCTTTTGTTTATGGAACTTTTTCAAATACATCTTCAGCATTGATTTTCTAGGAGCATATTCAAATTATTTCCTTCTTCCTCAGATACTTCATGATCAGCTCTATGATGTTGGACCTATGGGACACCCTGTACTTTGCATATACAATGAATATACTGTAATGTGTGTGATCTGCTTTGGTCACTTGACAGATACCATGCAACTCCATTTGTGTGTGTGCGTGCATGTGCAAATAAACATTTTTACTACATATTAGGCTTGTCTTCCTTTTTGTGGTCTATTTTGATCGCATATGTAATAACATTTTTGTGTCTGTGGCAATATTCCGCTTTTATGTTTCTTTGTTGGAGAATTTCCTGTGATTGTGTGAATGTTTAAGTGAAGGGGAGCTAGCCGTTCTGACTAGCCTTAGAAATATCCAAAAAGTACACAGCATGGGCCCTTTTGAAGTCCATTAGTTCTTTGTCTCTCCTTTGATGTACCTCATTGCATTTTTTAAGGAAGTCAAAGGATATTATGCGAAGGTCTGCTGGCCTCAACTGATATATGGTTCCCGACTACCCTGAGTTAGATGCAGCAATTCTTCATAGCACCCTTTCCTCCTTGAGCTCCTAATTATCACGGGTTGCCTACAACAAAGTTGTCATTAGCATTCCAGACATTCTCTTCTAGTAGACTGTGAGAGCAAACTGCCAGTTATTACTCTGAATCTGTTTTAAAATAATCTTTTTAATATATACTCCTATAAAAACAAACATAGGCCCTTACCTTAGAGTGGTGTTTCCCTCTTGTAAAGTGCTGCACTTGTTGGCCCCTCAAACTGCAATTTAATGGCCTGTTTGAGGTTAAGATGAGGATCTGTGGTTGTGATAAACATAGATTCCTCCAGTAAGGCATCATGTGGAGAGATAGCAGAGAGGTCAAAAGATGGGGAAATTGTTGTTTTTTTCAAGCCATCCCAACTCTCTTTTTGTGCATTAGACTTGAGATGAAAAGGGTGATAACCCAAAGGTAGACTGTCTCTATTTATTGGCTGTCTAAAAGTCCCCTCTTGGTTTGGAGTCAGTCCTAGAGACAACATTACTGAGTTCCACTTGCAACTTTCAAATGTCAGGGGACTGTTTTCTAGTTCATTTTCAAATAAATTAGGTGTTTGTGGCTTCAAGTCATCAGTTTGTGGAGACCCAAAACTTTTAAGAGGAACATGCGAGTCCTGTAGTCCAAGGATTAGGCACTGTGCATGGGTAGGGTTATTTTTAGAAACTGTTTTTTGTTTGTTCCTTGAAATGCTTCTCTGTAGGCTGGAAGGGTTTGAGACATGTAAAGGTAAAGTGGATGGTCGACTGCGACAGCGGGGTAGTGAGTGCTGCTGAATCTGTTGTGTAAAGTTTAAGGTGTCTGCAGGCACAGTCTGTACTGTGGCCAGAGAGTGACAAGTGGAGGAAGATGTCTGAGAACCAGGCACTGAATTAAATCTTTCTGCTGTGGAAGCAGGGGAGCAAGACGCTGATAAAGAGTTTGATGAGGTCGAGGAAGTGGTTGGGCAACCATTGCCAGACCCCTCGACAGAGCAGATAGAAACCTGAGTTTTCAGTATAGATAAATGGGTGGAGCCTGGAGTTTCACATAGTGAAGGTAGGAGTCCAAGGAATGGCTTTGCACCATAGTTCTCTAATAGACGAACAATGCTGAAATTACCTCTTTTTCCTGCCACTTTTACAGGACTGCGCCCATAGTGATCCACAAGGTTCGGTTCAGCACCATTTTCCAAAAGCATGGCCACAATTTCAGTGTGTCCTTCCTGAGCGGCAATACTAAGTGCTGTGGCACCTTGCTTTTTGCAGGCAAGATCAACATTTATGCCTCTAGATCTGAGAAGCAATCTGCCAGCCCCTATGTGCCCTCTCCAAGCCACAGAGTGTAGTGGTGGTCGACCCTCCAAATCCAGTGCATTAGGGTCTGCCCCATGTCTGAGCAACAGCTCAATCCCATCTAGATCACCTTTCCAAGCTGCTACATGTAGAGCTGTACGGCCTTCTGCATCTTTTGATTCCAATGGAACACCTCCTTTTTCTATGAGTAAGGTAGCTATGTCTAAGCAGCCTTCCAGAATTAGCAGGTACAGAAGGGGTCTTCCTTCAGCATCTCGAACATCAGTGTCAGCTCCCCGTCTCAACAGCAGTTCTACCACCTCTCCATGCCCTTGAAGGGCAGCTGCACTAAGGGCAGAGTTTCCATCGTACCCTCGATGATCAATAGGTGATTTCCGATCAAGCAGGAGTCTAACTGTACTGCAATGGCCTTCCTGTGCGGCCAAAATGAGTGGTGTTCGGCCTTCAACATCTAGTTCACCAACTCTTGCCATACTACTTTGCTCTGTGAGTATAGCACAAATACTTCTGTGACCCTCACAGGCTGCTGTATGCAATGGTGTCCAGCCCAAATCATCTTTGTGATTCTCATCCAGACCCCGGTCCAGCAGGGCTCGCACAACTTCTATGCTGCCCTTAGCAGCAGCTAAGCAGAGTGCTGTACGACCCTCTCCATCAATACCATCTACAGCTGCCCCCCAAAATAGCATGCGGTTCACTGTGCCTGCCTGGCCCATAGATGCAGCTGCAAGAAGAGGTGTGATAGCAGAGGGGTAGGCTCCAGCACTTTCATCCACATCAGCCCCAGCCTCCAAGAGTAGCTCTACCACTTCCTCATGTCCCTCATAGGAGGCAAGAAGTAAAGGTGTCATCCCATCTTTGTCCTTATGCTCTGGATCAGCCCCCCTTTCCAGCAACAGACTCACAACCTCTCCATGTCCTCTCCCCCCTGCTGCTGATGGAACACATAGGGCAGCCACTGAGAGCGCAGAACGTCCATCCCCATCTGCCAAATCCACTTCTGCACCAGCATCCAGCAATATCTCTACTGCCTCCTTATGACCCATGTAGGCAGCAGCAATGAGTGGTGTACGGCCTTCGTGATCCATGCTATCAACTTTAGCACCATGGGCAAGGAGAGTAGACAAAATCTCCTCATGACCTCCCCATGCAGCAGCTCGTAAAGCAGTACGTCCATCTGGATCACAACCGTCTACTTCTGCTCCTGCCTCTAAAAGCACCTTCACTGCTTCTTTATGACCACCCCATGAGGCTGATCTTAAAGCAGTCCATCCTTCACTGTCTGCATGCTCCATCACTGATCGACTTGTATTAGACTCTTTATCCTGAATCCAGTCCAGTATAACCTGAATTACGCCAACATGGCCCTGCCTGGCAGCAAGCGTTAATGGTGTTTGACCCTGGTTGTCACTAATGGAAGGGTCTGCTCCATGACACAGTAGAAGTGCGGTTATATCTACAAGCCCTGTGTGGGCTGCAGTAGAGAGAAGAGTTCGTCCATCTGATGGGTCTGTCCTGTTTACATTTACCCCGCTATCCAAAAGTGCTCGTACAGAGTCCTCTCTTTGCAGCGCCCTTCTCACTATTGCTCTCCCTTTACCCACACAATGTACACCCACACTCGGACCATTGTCTGGGGAACAGGTTGGGGGATACACACCACTTTTCATTAAAAGCTGTAGCACATCTTGTTGAACCAGCACAGGTGCAGAAAATGTATGTTGAGAGACAGTTGCAGGAGTACCCATACCACCACTGCCAAGAGTGGGAACTCCAGCCCAAATCATCCATAGTGCCAGCAGCGCTGGCTCATCTGAATGTATTCCACTGCTGAGGAGATGATGGCCGATTTGGCAAACCTCTTCTGTGTTAAGACTTTTAGATCTCAGTAACAGGGACATTGCAAGTGAAAGATGACCATCTTTAGTACTGCACAGAAACTTCTGTGTACAGTACTTCACATCTGTTAACCACTCTGCAAAGCTAGCATGAAATAAGAGCTTACTCCCTTCTGGCCCATCTACTATCAGTGGTTTCAGAGCCTGCATTTGCGACTGAAAGTCCTCTTGTACTAGACAAACATCCCTAGTTTGTGCAGCACTAAAAAGCTCCTCAAAAGTTAAGGGTCGTGGGGAGGCAAGAATAATATTCAGCATGGGCCTAACGTGGATAAAGAGTCTACGGGGGAAAAGGCGCTGACAGAGCCATAGATAGAGGCCATTTAGTGTACCTGGAATATCACGGATTTCTCTGAGACCTACTAAACCACTTGCTACACCATCCAAGACTCGCTCAAGAAAGAGAAAGCAGCCACCACTCTTGATATGCAGCAAGTTAAGCATGTCAGCAGTCTCTGGCGTGAGCTGCCGCCGTAGCGTCCCCTCCTGATCAAGCCTCCGCAGAATATAATGCTGAACATCTTGTACAGCCACAGGTTTCCGCAAGTCATCTAGACACAGCTTTCTAAACCCTGTAAGACAACATAGATTTAAAGTGATGGATGAATTGCAAAAAGTGTACAAATGATTAATGAAAGGGTTCCTGACCACATGCTTAGTTTTCTTACAGTGCATTCACTGCCATGATTACTACAAAATCCATGCTTAAGAACAAAATGAATCTCTGTTTTAATGAAAGCTTGGTTCAGAAAAGGGTGGCAAATGGCAAAAAAAAAAAAAAGAAAAAAAAGAAATGTATATTAATGTGTATGCAGGTGAGCATACCTGAGAACATCTTGCAAACAGATTTATTCTGTCTGCGGGCAGAACAGACCAGAAGAATCCATGGTGGCAAGTACTGGTGGTGTCTGAACAGGAGCTCTGCGATTGATGTGCTCGGAGTACCCATTATCCCTGTTGTCACACCTTCACCAATTCCAAAAGTCCCACCACAGCCAGAATCCAGAGAATCTAACACTATGTAGACACTCTGAGATGGAAAGGGTAAGGAAAGCAAACTCTCCAAAACAGCCCTAAGAGAAACAAGCAAAAAAAGGAAGTGCTATTTAAACAAAAATGTCACATTTAAATACATAGTACATTTATACTCTATTTTTCACATTCAACAACTATTTGTTGAAAAGTTTACAAAAAATTGTTTACATATAACATACACAGCAAACACCTGCATTTTTATTACTCCTAGGCTGAGCCACAAACCTCATACCAGACTCTGAATTGTTAACTGCATTCCAGTAATCTCATATAACACATTTGTATTTAATTAAGAATGTGGGTGTTGTAAAACAAATAAATGAAATTGAGGGAACAAAGAGTGAGAAGGAAGGAAAAGTCTAATTCTGCATTCTTTGCAACATTAAAATTACAAATACACCATGCTTAAATTAAACAACCTTGCTTCCAACACGAGATGACGTGATCATGTTTGAATTTTTGCAAGCAGGAAAATGTTAGATGTTAGATGTTTAAACATTTGTCCTAAGATAGCTTTTTATGAAATTAAAATTAAAATAATTTAACCTTTAATGAGTAAGAAGACCTTAATAACCACAAAACCTATATACACAAGCTTTTCAGCCATTTTCACAGACTACATATCTTTTCAAGATGTAAGCACTGGAGACTTTTGTATTCAAAAGTCAGAAATGTCAACTTCCCATGTCCAGTTTTGGAACACAGCATAAGCAGGGGAGGAAATAAAGGGGGAGGAAATGGATGCATCAGGGGAAATCATGGGAGGGGACAAAACAGAGAGAGTAAATAAAGAGTTTAAATGGGGGATGGGGTTGGGGGCAAGGAAAGTGTTTTTAATGATAACATGAACAGGAACAAATTAAAGATATGACCATACAAAAATGAAAATAATGTCAGGGCAGGGAGAGAACTACTAGGAACTAAAGACTGGGAAAGCAGCCTTCTTTTTCAGTTTAACACTATTTCTTAGTCCACATCCGCCTCTTTCTTTCACACTCCCCACACTTGTCTCATCCTCCTCTTTTCAGGCCTGAGGTGTGGCTCATGTGGCATGGTGAGTCAGTGCTATGGAAGCTCAGAGATTTCCTGTGTCTTCATGCATGCAGGATTGTAAGATGTTGGCACAGCCGCTGTTACCATGCTGCCTTTTAACTAGTCAGCAAACACTTTTGATCAAAGTTCAATATTCAATTATATACACAACCCTCTTAATCACATAACTGATTTCCTGGCATATTTTAAACTATTGAATTTCAAGCACTTTGAAACATCTCAGCTTGAGAAAAATCATGACTTATCACAAATTACTTGGCAACATAAACAACTGAGCTTCTGAATCATAATAATTACCATTCAGTGCAATCCTTGTAATCATGTGGGTTCACTCCAGTCAATTCTTGCTAATCATCCTCACAAGTTGCTGGTGAGGAGCAAGCTTGGCTAGGATTTTTTTTATCTTCTAATATAATTTTAAACTCTACTTCTTTGATTATAACATAATACATACATACACAGTTCTGGCAGGATACTGGTGCTTTTGTTTGGTCCAAAATGCCTTCATGTTTACATTGAGCACAATAAATCAAAAATAATTTAAGAAGCACCCTGATGCCCTGTTTCAAAGAGCTTGCCAAGTTCTTATCACTAGTGTGTGCACTTTGATGAAGCAGTGTTCAAAAGGGAACTTGCTTTCTTAACTGAAGGGTAGAATAAAGGTAAAACAATGTTCACATGAAAATTTCAGATCTTGTTAAATTTGGCCTGCAGTTCGACTCATTTACAGTCCACATGGCCAGCATGGCCTCTCAATCACACTTAAACATTAATACTTAAAATACTGGCATTCTAGAAAACAGCACAGTAGGGGTCCATACATTTACTGTAATTAATATTTGAGGATTTTCTTCACATCCCGGATTTTTCCATACATAATTGGACCCTAACATATATGTTAATTGGTCTTGATCTTATCCAATGGCTTTAAGTAGCCCACATCAGATGAAGGTGAGAAGACTGTACTGGCTGCATCAGGGAATAGAATTACTGCTTTTTGAACTTCAGGTTTAACCTCTCATCAACCAGCTTATCAAGTCTTTGCAGGAAATCTTGAACAAAGATGGAAACGATGAGTCTTCATTCATTATTTGTAACGTGAACTAATTTTTACCTAAAAGAAACATTTTTACCACATTGATCAAACTGTTGTGATAGTTGTTGTTGCACCGCAGACTTGCCTGTTCAGGTTTGCTTTTCGCACATGTTAGAGAGATGTCGTTGTGCACATTGTCTAATAACTTAAGCGTACTTAACTATTGATGTTAACTATCCATTCTGTTTAGAGTAAAAGACAATGAATTCCAAAGATAGAAGGAAACACCACATAATTTTAGTAAACATTAAATTAAGCTAGACTCTGAAAATGTATTTGACTTTAACTGTGGGCCCATTATAATTCTAGTTTATTTACAGTGTTAACAACATGGGTGAGTTTACATATTATTACTTATTCATATTAAATCAACATTAGTAAATCTAAAAATGTTTCATTACTTGAAAAGAGGCTTTAAACTGGAAGCGAATTACTTATTGTGTATATATATGATGTTCATGCTGTGCAAAAATTTACATAATAGCTTGTTTACATTGGAAAATCCTGGAATATGTCGATTATAAATAATAAATTAACTCACTAACTGAAACCTTTATATTTTGAAAAAAATAAATAAATAATATAGTTTCTGTATTAGTGCATACACATTTAAACATTTCCAGTGAGAGTAAGAGCCTAAATGCCTGTAATCAATGCAAGGTTGATTAAATGTCACTTTGTTAAAAATAAATAATGGCAATAAAAAAATAGCAGTTAATTAATAAGAATTAAAAAAAAAAGTTTAATAGGTGTAAAATTGTACAAAAAAAAAAAAATTACAAATACAAAACCGATGTCTGCTGAATCCTCTATATTGATGATTATTGAAACCTGACACCTAATAAAATGCAAATAAAGATTTCTGAAGATAAAATCCTTTATTTTAAACAAACTTGCCACCTGGTAGGTTAGTTTAACACTATAACTTGCCATAGGAATTGTCACTCCGATCTCTGTTTTTGGTACATAACATCCCATATTTTAGTAACTAGACCCTCCAGGAAGTCCTCCACATTCTCTGGCTACATTTACACACACATTATCTTGTTTGTGCGGTGCATAAAAATATTTCTCAGCAGTTTGCAAATGATGGTGTGAGGGGTGTGTAGAATGTGAGAACCTCAGCTTTGACATCAGCAAACAGGAAAATGTACTGTTAGCAACGTGCAAACGCTTACTAAATATCAAGCGAGAAAAAGGGAGAAAGAATAGAAGAAAAGTGACAGACGCACGATGGTGGCGACCTCACCAACTAGACCCAACTTGACACAGTAGGGACACATTTTTTCAGTCTTATGTTTGCCCCTAAAAGGTTCATAAAAAGCAACAGCCATTCATGCCTGGCAAAGCCTATTGTGACTGCTTTGAATAGGGATCATTATTACTTTAAAGGGAATAAACAAATAAATATAAGTGCCAGAGAGGCAGAACAATCGCCCTTTTCCTGTCTTTGACATAAAGAATGCCATTCAAAAGGGATATCACATAATGGCTTGGTGTCAGAGAAGAGACAAGGAACAAAGCGAGTACAAGCTGGATTAAGCATAGATGCACAAACAAATTGCCACAGGAGAGGGTGTGCTTTATGACATGTCAGCAAAAACAATCACAACTGTTAAAATGTAAATAAGAATCAAGATTTCTTTTCACATTTGATTAAGAAATGAAGAGATCTAGGAGGTGTGGTGCGAGACTAATTTTACTAAGGTTTATTCGTCAATAAAGGAAATATCTTCTAAAATAGTTTTTTTTTTTTTTTTTTAAAAATGTTTTTTTTTTTTTTTTTTTTTTTTTTAAGCAAAAATACAGCTCGACTTTAATCCCTGAGTGGAAATGGTAAAATGTCTGGTAACAATGAAGTAATATTAGGGAGGTCTTTAAAGTGTGACCTCACTGGCACAGATAACAAGCAGTGAGAGTCAGATGGAGCAGCAGAAGTGGCAGGGCTTGTTAAAGGAGAAAGCAACACATATAAATGCACACAGCAGACAAACCATAAAATATAGACAACATGAAAAGGAGGGTGTAAAAAAAACAGCTATCAAAGATTTATTCATGGAAGGTTTCTGTGCTTACAAAAAAAGCACAAGCCTAAAGAAACACATTTTTTATTAACAGCACTGGTGAATTTTAGCACTTTTTTGTGCATACCTGAAACACTATCAAACAACAATGAACAGTGATGTGAAGCACTCACCTTTTAAAAGTGTTATCTGGGTCACGCTGGCATTGAAGAGGCTCTAAACTGGCAGCAATAGTGGGGTTGGCCAACAGGTTTCCGTAGCTCGGTGCCAGTAGAGGACAGTTACGCAGCTGCTCTACCAGGCCCAGCACAAATCTCCACACCTCTAGGCTGTCTGCATCTTCCCGTTGACAGTAGTGCCAAGCCAAGCATCGTGATTCCAGCCCGAGTGTTCTCCCCGCTTCTGACTGTGGCCAGACCAGCTCTGTGCAGAAGGCGGTCTTACCAGTACCAGGCCCCCCTATCACCAGGACACCTGATGGGGGATGGGCTGATTCCTGCACCCCCTTGACCTGATTTCTTGCCTCCAGGTATCTCTTCACCTTCTCTAGGGCCCATTCCCGACAGTGGAACCGTCGGCCCTGCAGCAAGCTTGGCCCACAGCCTCTCATCTGGCCCAGAAAAACAGTGTCAGGACTGTGGATGGACCTTTCTCCATACTACAACACAAGCCGCCCCATGAATAGTCCAAATGAAAACATTCCACACATATTTCAGTTCATCTTTCTGCCATTTGTATCAATAATCACAGCACTGTATTGCGTTGAACTCGTTTAGTGAAAGTTTTTTCCAGGAATGAAGATTTGAAACAGTGTCCTCAGATGCTGTCTGGCTGCAGATGCAAGTGAATTCTGCTTCAATTACGACTCATCTTATCATAATCTCTGTTAAAAAGATAAAAAACAGACAAATAAATCTTGATGGCCTTGTATAGAAACCTGCATCTTTTATAATACTACTTCTAAAGCTGTCTCCATTTCACGAATGAATGAAAATAGTTTCATTTTCTATAGGTGTATCAGAGTAATGGCTCACTCTGGGCCAAAAGAACAACAATTTATCTGATCAACAAGAAAGGATAATCTTAATATAGTCACATCGATTACGTTGCCTCAAAAAAATGACCCAAAAGAATATGAGAATTCAAAAAATAAATAAAAGAACACACTTACTTGATCTCAGATACAGATCTATGTACCCAATTTTCTTACCTTTTTAATGTGCTCCTAACAGTTGCCAATTCCTTTTCCTTTTTCTTCTGGTTTTCACCAGGTCAGTGGATCTCCTTCTTTGCTTCTAGCAGGTCTTTGGTGTTATGCTGACAGAACTGGACTCTTCCCATTCTTTCACACACTCTCTCTGCTTCACAGCTGCTCACCGGTTTTTCTTGTTCTCCTCTATCTCCTCCCCTCCAGTTCCTAGCATGTCAGGGCATGAAGAAGCATGGGTGAAAGAGAGAGACAGAAAGAGAGAGAGACAGAGAGGGAGGGAGGGAGAGTCATAGGAGACTGGTTTTAGGGTCAAAGTTTCTTCAGATAGGCATGCCACAGCTTCCATCTTTCCCTTTTTCTCCCGATTGCATCAGAAGAGGAAGCGAGGAAGGCATGTAGATCTTTGCTCTAAATATATATCTCACATGCTTACAATTCTCCAGAGGCCATAAATCAGGAAGGTGTTTCCATTGAACAGCTGAACAGATTCCTTGTTCAAACTATTCAAGCCTGAACTTAATAATCTGGAGTGTGTATGCTGCTCATTTAAAAATAATAATAATAATAATAATAATAATAATAAGGGTTACATTACTCAAGAGCTAACAAATATGATCAACTTGTTCATACAGCAAACAAGAGAGAGAAAGAAAGAAAGAAAGAAACACACACACACACACTTCCTGGATCCAGACGCACCTATCTGCAATACCTGCACGTGTTCTGTGACCACGCCCACCAGGCACCACCATCATCACACACAAAATCGACACAATCTCCAAGCACATGGATTTGCATTAAATTCAATACAGCGGTAAAAAGAGGTGGGATAAACTGCCATACCAGTGATAAATGGTGATAAGCTTAATATATATTAAAGTCGAGCAGATTTTCACTCCTAAGTTAAAAGCCCTGGTGGACCTACACAACCACAATAGCAACCATATAGACAAAGATACAATGACAAAACGCTCGCGACGCCTCGTGAATCAAACACTGTACCGTCATCACAAAGCGCCGCTGGGAATCTCACGCGGTCTCGCCCTGCTCTTCGGTCCAGCGCTTTTGTTTGCCTTATTACCGCCACCACACTGGGTTCTTACCCATAAACGAAAGTACATGTAAAAATGGGAAAATCCCTCCCAGCTTTCGCCTGGTCTCCTGTTTCCGTTCACTCGAGGAAAATCCAATGGCGCATCAATCCCGCATGTTAAAGCGCATGGACATATATGTGCATGTATGTATCCATCCTCCAAAGTTTCCCACGCGCTCCGCCGCACCACCGACACTGCTTCCGCGTGCAGTCGTGGCATCCGACTACACACTGACTCGCACCCTGTGCAGCCGCCGAGATCACATCCATACCTATCCCCATGCCCATGCCCAGAAGTGCACCACTTTGATTTCCCACACCAATTATTTAAATACAGCTGCTCATACCTCAGTATGCACGTGGCAACCAAAAAATCCCCCAAATATAAACAGATATATGTAATAAGGATAAAGAATATAAATATTTTCCCGTCAATTCAGTTTAGTTTCATATGCATAGTGCTTTTTGACACAAAAGAAGAAACTTTTTATATCAATTTTATATTTCCATGGTCACAAAGAATAAATGCATCCCTTTAAATTGATACCTAGCACATGATGGTGGACTGAAAAAAAACTACCTGAGATATTATGAGGAAGAAATTTGGAGAAGAACCAGTTTTTAAAAGGGAACCCATTCTCATTACAATATACTGTACACAGATTAGGCATAACCGAACAGGCATAATATTATAACCACCCCTTTTGCTGCCAAAGCAGTTCTGACCCATCGAGCATTAACAGCATTAACTCAATTCAATTCAATTCAATTCATTTTTATTTGTATAGCGCTTTTAACAATGAACATTGTCTCAAAGCAGCTTTACACAGATAATGTGGTGATTAAATGTAAATATGTTCTTTGTAAGTATTAACGTCTTCAGCCATTTGAGCTACAGTAGCTCCTCTGCTGGATCGGACCACACGGGCCAGCCTTCGTTCCCCATGAGCATTGGCCATCCATGACCCTGTCTCCTGCTCACCACTGTTCCTTCCTTGGACAACTTTTAATAGACACTGAGCACTGCAGACTGGGAAAAGCCCACAAGAGCTGCAGTTTTGGAGATGCTCTGACCCAGTCGTCTAGCCATCACAATTTGGACCAGCCACGAACGTGTGCCATGATGAATAAATAATGTGTGTTATTTAGTTCACCAGTCATAATGTTATAATGGTATGCCGGATTGGTGTATAATTAGTTCACTTTAATTCAGTTTTCGTTTGTAAAGATTTATTAACAATGGACATTGTCCCACAGCAGCCTCTTAAAGATAAAGAGGTTATAATGTTTAAATTTATATGTTTATTCCTTATAAGTTTATCCCTGACAAGCAAGCTAGTGGCGACAACGGAAAGGAAAAAATTCCCTTAAATGCTATCAGAAACAAACCAGGAGAGGAAGCAGGCTTAAAAGGGAACCCATTCTTATCTGTGTGACACCTAATTCCCTTTTATAACTATAAAAGAAAAATTCATTTGTGTAAGAAACTGGAATGTTATAGTTTTATCCTTAAGTCTATTTTGTTATCAGCTGTTCACTGAAAAGAGTGAACTGTTTTTTTAATAACCCAATGACAGTTTTCCATTGAACTACTGTGATTCAGTAAACAGTGTATAGTCAGAACAGTAATTTGTATCATTTATAAAGATCTCCACCCAGACAATCACGTGGCAGCAGGTCAATGAATAAACTTTATACAAATACACTGGAACATTGGGAAAACTTAAACTGATCCTCCAGCATGGTGCCTGTTCCTGTAAGGTGTTCTACAAATTCCTGATCTCCAATGAGAGGAGTGGAACCTGATCTTGTAGACCATCTGCAACAAGTTTTAGTGTGTTGAGCATTCTGAAATGCTTTTTATTTCCCCATAGTTGTGAAAGTGGTTATTTGTAGGAATGTTCACAAGACGTTCTATTAACTTGAACCATTCTTCTCTGATCTCTTTCATCAACATGCAGACTAGCGACTTAAAAATAGTTATCTGTCTATAAATGACTGTGCTTTGGGTTTTAATATTTGGTTGACTCAGTGCACTCAAGGTGCTTTTGGTGCATAGAATTTAATCTGCTTTTGCAGTCATGTATATATGGTGTGTGTGTGTGAGTGTGTGTGAGTGTGTGTGTGTGTGTGTGTGTGTGTGTGTGTGTGTGTGTGTGTGTTAGTTTTTAATTTTAGAAAGCTGTGTAGAAGGTAATGAAAAGAAGAAAGAGTCAAACATTGAACAAACAATAAACTGACAGTTATTGTATATATATATATATATATATATATATATATTAGGGTCATTCAGTGAGACAAACTGAGCAGTGTGTGGTTTGACTGGTTATCTGGTTGCTTAAAATTCATAAAAAGATTTTGCATAACGTACAGTGAAAAAATCTCTAACAATAGCTTTGTTCTGTATGGAGGGAAATCCTCTGTGTCTGTGCAGTTGCAGCAGGAACTCAATGAATGAGCTAATGCAGGGAAAAACCTAATGGCATTCGGCTTCCGACTTCCTGACAACAATCTCACCTGCTAATGCAGTAGGTCAGTAACTCATGTTTGCATTGTTGCATTTTTGAATGTAATTATGTATTTCATGTATTTTTCTGTAAGTATCAGTTTTTGATGTTATGGTCTCTGGTTTTCTTAACATTTGAATACCGGTTACTGATAATAAAGAAAAATTAGAATTTTACCAGACTATTATGTGTAAGCCAGTTTCTCTGGTCTCACTTTAAAACACAAGGCAGTGAAAATATTTAAAAAAATCTAAAATTTGTCAAACATAAAAAGACTGTTTTGAGTGAATGCTAATTGATAGAAACACTGTGTCAAATCATGTCATGTCATGTCAAGTGGCTTTTATTGCCATTTCAACCGTATACAGCTGGTAAAGCCATTTGACTGTGTACTGCACCAGCTGTATACGGTTGAAATAACAATAAAAGCCACTTGACATGACTTGACATGCTGCAAGAAATATGAAAATCTACTTTTTGTTAAAACTCAGTAAGAACTTACTGTAAGAGTAGTCTATAAATGTATTTGTATTTTGGTAATGAATCATTACAGTAAGAAAAATACTGCAGATTTTCTTTTAAGTGATTGTTTTTATATAATCACAAAACTTATGTTTATAAGAATTCTCAGTAAAATGTATAGGGTAAATCAATAATATGGTTAAATAATGATATATAATTGATAATCCCTGAAGTGTTGCAAATTCATGTTTGGTAATTTCTCTAAATTTTTTATATAACCTTGTCTTTAGGTAAACAACAAAGCAGCTAATGTATGGATTTTTCCTGGGTTTTTCCCGTGTTCAAACGCTTCAAACCAAAAAACTGTGCCCCATAACATTAGACCAATGAAATTGCTGAACGGATTCAGGTGAACCAATTAAACTCTTTATATTAAATCAGATGCGCTCCCACTGAATCGGGCCGCACCACATCATAAATATGGATGATGCTCCTCTGACGTTTGACCTGCCGCTCACTCGCACTGTCTACAGGAAATGCGAATCATTCGTCACGCTGAAAACAACCAGGCATGAAAAACACACTTCACCTGTGTTCTGAGTTGCACGGCATCTTGAGAAAAGCTTCACCAATGGTGATTTGTAAATGCACAACGATGCCAAAAGAAAAACTCCAGAGAGAAATAGTTGTGAAAGGAAGGAGGAAGACAGTGAACAATGACTTTCTTGGTAGGCTACTGTTTAGATACAAGTCGTGTAACAGACACTGTCTTTCATTAAAGCCTGTGTAAAGTTTCAGTGTAGTGCGGCTTATAGACAGGTGCAGCTTATTCATGTTCAAAATAAAAATCTTTGTCAAATTCAGTGCGTGTGGCTTGTATTTGGGTGCGCTTAATAGTCCGGAAATTACGGTACTTACATTTTTAAAACAATTTTAAGTAAAATGCCTGCTTGGTTAAATGATATGTAAAATAATATTTCATACAAATAAAATAAATATAATTAATGCAATAAACTTTTTTCATTATATTGATTAAATTGAAAAATCAAATAAAATGGCACAAATAAAACTGAACGATTTCCATTCAGTTGAAACAGTAGGTCGTAGCACTTTGGATCCGAAGGTCATGGGTTCAAATCCCATCTACACCAAGCTGCCATTTCAAGGCCCCTGATCAAGGCCCTTTATTTTAAATAAAATGCCTGCTTGGTTAAATGATATGTAAAATAATATTTCATACAAATAAAATAAATATAATTAATGCAATACACTTTTTTCATTATATTGATTAAATTGAGAAATCAAATAAAATGGCACAAATAAAACTAACTAAATAATATTAAATAAAGGGAAAATTTTAATTAATAGTTTGCATTTGTTAGAACCCATTTGTGTAATACAGCAGATGTTTATGTAAGTGTGTGTGTGTGTGTGTGTGTGTGTGTGTGTGTGTGTTTTACATTTGATATTTCATTTTATATATTTAATATTAAGATTTAAAATAAGATACTTAACTGTTCTACTTATTTCGGCATACTTAAACAAATGTTTTAATTCCTTCTATCCTTCATTGATTCACTCCCCCCCAGATATGTGGAATTGTCAGGATTTTCTCCTCTTAAGGAAAATTTTCAAGGCTGGACCTAAAACGCTAAAGAACCCATAGTGCTAGCAATATAAATTCTTTAGCGTTTTTATGCATGCGCAAAACAAATATTATTTCCGGTATGAAATGAGTAGCCACAGACACTAAGTTAACTATAGGTTCTTTTATTTCTGTCTTTGTTGTGTATGTTTTCAAGTTAAAGTATAAAAAATTATGCTCAAAAAAACCTTAACCGCAATGTAGGCTGGTTTATCTTTTTGAAATTTGTATCAGTAAATACTCAAAGCACTTTTATTTGTCGCTCTGGAAAAGGCCGTCTGCTAAATGCCATAAATGTAAATGTTATAATAATAATAATAATAAAAAGCACTTAAAGTGCGAGGCGGAGACTAAACAAACTTGCAGTCTGCCACGTTCTTGAGGGAACTCAGATTGTAACAGGGATTGCATTCGGTACACATGTTCCCCCGAAACCGAAAGTTCTGTACCGAAAACATTTCTAATATGTTTCGAATAGATGTACCCTCACACCACTACTATTTATAGATTCATCATCCTTCAGTGAAATCAAAAGGATATCTCTAACTGTGTGAGCATGACCGCAATGTAGGCTGGTTTATCTTTTTGAAATTTGTATCAGTAAATACTCAAAGCACTTTTATTTGTCGCTCTGGACAAGGCCGTCTGCTAAATGCCATAAATGTAAATGTTATAATAATAATAATAAAAAGCACTTAAAGTGCGAGGCGGAGACTAAACAAACTTGCAGTCTGCCACGTTCTTGAGGGAACTCAGATTGTAACAGGGATTGCATTCGGTACACATGTTCCCCCGAAACCGAAAGTTCTGTACCGAAAACATTTCTAATATGTTTCGAATAGATGTACCCTCACACCACTACTATTTATAAATTCATCATCCTTCAGTGAAATCAAAAGGATATCTCTAACTGTGTGAGCATGGTCGATCCTGTTCTTTCAGATGATCTGTCTGACTTTCTGTCTCTCAGTATTTGCAATGATGTTTTAGACCAGTTATGAACTTATCACAGCTGTAAAAAGTGGCTAATTGAGTTACTCTAGGCTGCTAACACTTTATACTAACACATGTTTAACATGGTATTATTTGACATGTCAATGAACTACTATAAACTACTTTAATTAAATTGTGTAATGTTTATTTATTCATGTCATACTCAGAGTGTAAATGCAATTAATCATCATTATTCAGTGTAATTATTCACAGTCATTATTAAATTATGCGTATCATTAGCTTGGAGACCTGTGTAAGTGTAGAAGAATGCATCTATCTTGGTATCCTCTGTAGGTTCATATATTCAGATATCTCAGAATATTTCTTTTCTGTATAGTGTTCTAATAAAAAAAAGTGTATTTTTGTCAGTCAATTACTTTCATCAAGTAAAGCTTATTTGTCATGCCATGCTTTATATATATTTTCTATTGCCTAGTAACTCAAAGTGAACACTGCAATGATACAAAAATTTAATTATTATAATAAGGTGCAGTTAAAGTTGATCAGTCACACAATGAAGTTATGGGAAAGAGTAGTTGAAGCCAGGCTGAGAGAAGAGGTGACCATCTGTGAGCAACAGAATGGTTTAATGCCAAGGAAAAGCACCACAGACGCAAAATTTTCTTTTGATGTTAATTGAGAGATATAGAGAAGGTCAGAAGGAGTTGCATTGTGTGTTTGTGGATTTAGAGAAAGACTAAGACATGGTGCCGAGAGAGGAGTTGTGGTACTGTATGAGGAAGTCAGGTGTGTCAGAGAAGTATGTGAGGGTGGTGTAGAACATGTATAAGGACAGTATGACAGCAGTAAAGTGTGCAGTAGGAACGACAGACTGATTCAAGGTGGAGGTGGGACTGCATCAAGGATTGGCTCTGAGCCCTTTCCTGTTTGCAGTGGTGATGGACAGGTTGACAGAAGTGGTCAGACAGGAGTCGCCATGGACTATGATGTTTGCAGATGATATTATGATTTGTGGTGAGAGTAGAGAGCAAGTTGAGAAGAGCCTGGAGAGGTGGAGGTACAGGCTGGAAAACAGGGGAATGAAAGTCAGTAGGAGTAAGACAGAGTACATGTGTGCAAATGAGAGGGAGGGCAGTGGAGTGGTGCAGTTGCAGGGAGAAGAGGTGGAGAAGGTGGAGGAGTTCAGGTACCTGGGGTCAACAGTGCAAAGTAAGAGAGTGTGTTAGAGAAGTGAAGAAAAGAGTGCAGGCAGGGTGGAGTGGGTGGAGAAGAGTGATAGCAGGAGTGATTTGTGATAGAAGAGTATCTGCAAGAGTGAAAGGGAAGTTTACAGAGCGGTGGTGAGACCTGCGATGTTGTATGGTTTAGTAACAGTGGCATTGACTCAAAGACAGGAGGTGGAGCTGGAGGTGTCAGAGTTTATTAGAGGGACAGTGCATGTTGGACATTTTGGAGACAAAGTGAGAGAGGCCCGATCGAGATGATTTGGACATGTGCAGAGGAGGGACATGGAGTATATATGTAGGAGAATACTGAGGATGGAGTAAAAAGAAGAAGAATGCATTTATTCATTAATTCTTTAATTATCTCTCTCTCTCTCTCTCTCTCTCTCTCTCTCTCTCTCTCTCTCTCTCATTAAAGAATCCTATGATGTACAGTATAGTGTTGCTAGTGACTCCAGTGCCATTCCACCCATTGCCCAGTAGAAGGCAACAATGTTTCATAGGTTTCATAACTCCTGGTCTTTCTTCTTAATCACCATGGAGACTGTGGTATGACTAGCAAATATGAAGCCTGAAGAAAAGCTGGAAAACACCCAGTCACATATGGAGGCTTTTTTGTGTGACTGGAATTAAATCATATCCATTTATCTGGCAGGCAACAGCATGTGGAGTTTTTTTGATCACTCAAAGTAATTGAGCCTTCAGCATGTTTGTACACTGCCTTCGAATTGACTCCTAAATCAACTGCACTTTGCCAAATTTATCCATTTATAGATCTGATTGAAATGCAAATTTAAATTTAAATGCAAAAAGAGAAGATGCTAAAGAAAAATGAGAGAGTTTGTAAATAATATACCTTATTTTATGAAAAGAAAAAACTTAAAACTCACATTGATTGCAATAAAATCAACTACAAATTAAAGTAGTATATATTAAGTAATGTTGTATAAATATAATTGTAATAAACTTACTAGTTCCTGAGTTACTATATAATGCATAATTGTATACCAATCAGGCATTACATTATGACTGGTGATAGCTAAATGTGTCATGGTTCATAGGTGGCCAAGACATATTGATGCACATGCATCAGCAAAAGCTGGCCCGTGTGGTCCGATCCAACAGACGAGCTCCTGTTAAGCTGTTAATGCTTAACAGGTCAGAACTGCTTTGGCAGCAAAACAATATTAGGCGGGCGGTCATAATGTTATGCCTGATCGGCGTATATATATATATATATATTATATATATATATATATATGTATGAATGACATATACTTGTGTCTACAGATTTTCCTTGACACATTTTCACTACATATGTTCTGGTGGAATCTTTCGTAGTCTAAACTAAAATACACTAAAAGGCCATTCTAACTGAATTAACTATCACATGAAATATCACCAGATCTGATTACCAAATAAAATGTTTGCCAAAGCAACAAGCAATTGCATTTTGGGTCATGCCAAGTACATGGTGGACTGTCAATGCTGTCAACAGCCAAAATATGTCTGACCTGCAGTAAGAAATGTTTTTCTACATTTTAGGGCTTCTTCACACAAGTATTGATGTTATTAGTTCAGGGATCATCATTGGTTGAGACTTATTTGTGCTTAATCCGTGGTTATTCAAAATGTAAATTTAGATTAAACAGTCTTGTTCTATTGACAGGTTCTGCTTTTAAGAATTCCTGACTTACTTATTTTGTCATTTTTCTCTATCTGCCAACACACACACACACACACACACACACACACACACACACACACACACAGCACAAAGGAAGATCGGCATATGCAGTGTTAAAGTCTTTCATGTCTGTGATAAAATACTGGATTTATGTCAAGTAATGTCATTTTCTCCAAATACCTGCAGAAAAGTGTGTAATCTCTTTTGTTTGAATGGAAAAAAAATTACAATTATTATTTTTTATTGATACAGTGATTATTGTCATTTTTTGTTTATGTGCTTTCTAATTTGATTAGACTTCATGACTGTCATGATTTAGATTTTTTTCCCACAATGATGAACATATTTCATCTACCCTTAGTTTGACTAAGTGAAGAGATATTCAGGTTTATTTACAAAACCATAAAGCCTGGTTGGTGTTAATTAAATATATCAGTGATTATTTATATTACTTTATCCCTCAGTAAAGTATTACGATAACCTATTATAAACTGCTAATCAAATAAGTTTTGATACTGATGTTTGCTGAAATATTGCAGGATAGCAGATAATCCCACTCATGGGTCAGATAGCTGTAGAGCAAGTGAGAAAACACTGTATAATATCTCCATATAAAACTGAAAATGTTCCAGATTTGAATCGTTGAAGCAATCTAATAGCTTACTAATTTTTAGATGATTAGTAATAGGGTTCAGAAGGAGGTACAGCACATTCTTAAACCAAAGTCTGTCTGTCTATCTATCTATCTATCTATCTATCTATCTATCTATCTATCTATCTATCTATCTTAGCGGTGCGAACACAAAAAGTATACCATTTGATGAAACTTAAATTGCATTTGCATGAAGAAATACGTTAAGAAATAAGTGTAAACCTTGGAATCCGAACAAAAAAAACATGAAAAAATAGTCTATCTATCTATCTATCTATCTATCTATCTATCTATCTATCTATCTATCTATCTATCTATCTATCTATCTATCTATCTATCTATCTATCTATCTATATAACCTAATCTAATCGAATCTATTTTAAAGGCACATTCAGTTATTCATCCAGTCCATGTCTTACCTTATTAGATTAATACTGTTTGCTTCAATTGCTTGCCTTGTTTTTGCTATTCGGCTCAATTTTATTTATAGCCAGCATGAACATGAGCATAAACGTTCTATATTTTTTATTCAGCAAAAAAATCTCTTTCCTTCTTATTTGTTATTTTTTTTATCCCCCTTTTCCATTGATCTGTTCTGCAAATATATAAAAAATATTTATAAAAGGCAAAAACTCTATCTATGCATTTATTTGTTTAAGTTAGGCTTTGGGTAAAGGGCTCTCTGAGGAGTCCAGTCCATCATATTACTAGTCATGTGTAGTGTTCATTAGCGGTGCGAACACAAAAAGTATACCATTTGATGAAACTTAAATTGCATTTGCATGAAGAAATACGTGAAGAAATAAGTGTAAACCTTGGAATCCGAACAAAAAAAACATGAAAAAATAGGAAATAGTCTTAATATGATGGAACATAATAAAAAATATATAATAGATAATGATACAAATCTAGGTACACATGATGAGCACTTGACAGCACATTGCCAGTGGTCCTTACAGATCAAGCATCATCATGGTGAATAAGCTCAATAATAAAGCATGAAAAAGGAACCAACCATCTTCAATATTTATAAAGCTGCAAATAAATTAAAAGATGGTAAAAAGCAACAAAATAAAAATGTATGTTAAAGTTAAAGTGAACTGGACTTATGTAAGCAGAATGAGCTCTTATGATTTTAAGGTTAGGTTTATGAGGTGTGCAGCAGGTCAGCACTACACAGAATATTGCATTGTAGTACAGAAGGCAGGGTTCATAGGTCAGTAGATATTGCAGCAAAAGTGCGGCCTTGGCTTTTCCTCAGAGCAGGTGGGGCTACGGTTTACATTTCAGGTTTACTGATTCAAAGGTATAAAATCATCTTTTAATATCATCTAAGTACCAGCAGTGCTAAGAACATTGTACACTACACAAATGACGGTGTGCAGAATTTGCATGTAATCTTTTCATTACTACTCATATTGCACATTTTTTTATCATAAGAGATTAAGCTAAACAGGGCACACACAGTCACGCAGTATCATTGCTTTTCCCCTGACATTGCAGGTTTTTTTTTTGTATTATTTGTTTAGCTTTCTAATCTGAAAAAGGTTTTTCACCTTAGAAGACTTTGTAATGTTTTCCATTACATTGGAAGTGTTCCAGTTCTTAGTAGTGTTCAAATAATTATAAGGGTTCATGATTATCTGGTCATTGTAAAGAACGTCTGCTATTTTATTAATAAAATTAATTGTTTTAATCTGTTAAATTGTTTAATTTTGCAGCCTAGGTTTATTGTAGGAAATCATTAAAAGGTCTACCTGATTATACTTTATAAAAAATACCTTTCGGTATGACAGAGTAACACCAAGGTGACTATATTATAATATCAGAGTAAATCAAATTTTCTCAAACTTTCTTTCATTATTATGTTAAAAGCAATATAAAAAAGCTGGGAAAGTGCAACAAGAACAAACTGGAGTTGTGGCTATGTTTGGCTATGCACTGTTAGCTTAGCTAAGAACCAATTTCTTTCATACTTTACATAGCCAACATTTGTAGCTTGCTTTTTTTAATGTGTTTTTTTTTTTGCATTCAGGTCTGAGATTGATTCTGTCTCTGCTGTTCTTAATGATTATTTTTGCCCTTTGCAATTGTGCAACATGATGCATGGTAGATACCTTCATGCAATTTTGAATAAAGTAGCTAGATATAGTGGGAGTAAGTTTATAAGACTAAAGTTTATAAGGCTGAACTAAAGTAACAGTGTAAAAGTCTGAAGCATAAAGAGTTGTATTTTTGATGTACATAAACAGCTGTATATAGAAACATAAAATAATTTTTTTTTAAGTCAGAAAAAAATGCAGTCCTAGTCTAGTTTTCATCTAAAGTAACATCTTATTTCTAAAACAATTCTATAAATGTTGTTTGTCAGATGAGAAGTATAATAACAGTAGCTGTACTACAGTATCTGTTCTGTACCGTATCTGCTTTTTCAATTTGTGAAAATGTTGACTGTGGGCACGTTAGAATAAAGTTTCTCCAATATAAGTAAATCTGGGCCATTTTTTCATACTTTTTCCAAGAATGGAACTCTTTCAAAAAGCAAACACTTGTTGCTGTAGATAACTAGTGTAAATTAAAAGCTGGCTGTAGTTTTGCTGTTCAGGGTTTGCTGGCTATAATGTAAATAAAAAAATTCTACTGAGCATATTCTTGCCAAACAATATGTCATTATGATCATTTCTTCCAGCCCAACTACATAAATAAAAGTTTAAATGTATTTACACATTGAGATTCTTTAGAAAATGTGGTTAATATTTTACTATGCATATAAACTCCTATTTAATCATAGTTGCATCAAATTACACTTGCTGTTTCATGGTTGTATCATGGTACAGTTATTGTATCATAGTTGCTGTATCACAAAACACATAATCTTCTTCTTCTTTCGACTTTTCCCAACAGCTGATCGTCCCACAAAACACATAGTACAATATTTGAATTTTGACTTAAGAAGTATATGATATGAATCATGGCAGAAATATTTTGGTTATTTGAACCAAGTCACTTAGTATAAGGTTTACTATTATTACAGCATGAAGAGCCAGAAAACAAAGCAAGTCACCACTAGCTTACTCATTAGGGTTAAACTTAAAGGGTTGAACTTTTAGGCACTTTATTTATAGGCACAAAATATAATTTTCTTTTTTTATAACATCTCTGTAAAGCTGCATTGGAACAATGTTTATTGTTAAAACCGCTATAGAAATAAAACTGTATTGAATTGAATTGAATTGAATTGAAATCTATTTATTTATTGTTAATTTGGAACATCTATTTTGTATACATAAATCATGGCTTTTATTAGATAAAACCCTTTTTATCCAGATATGCAGTTTATGACTGATGATATGCAGTGTGCCACCCCAACAGGCTAACATGCTTAGTCTTGCAATATACCATTATAATAAACTGTACTATCAAACTATATTCTAATGATAAATATCTAATTGATGGTGTATTCCATGCTTGATCCCAGAGATTTATTTTTGTTTAATTTATATTATATTAATTATATTAATTAACATTATATTAATGTTTAAATAACCAATTTTTGAAATCTAAGCAAACAAGAATAGTTTGAATGTTTACTAAATGTAAAAAAAAAAGATTGTAATTGTAAACTCATACACTCTTTATTAATAAAATGGTAAAATCATTTAAGTACGTTCAAATAGCACACAAAACATGACTGCTTTATTTTATTACTGCCATCACTGTCATGAATGAATGAATGATGAAGTGCAATTTCCTTTACAATCGCACTTATTTAGAAACCTTTAGGTAGTGAGTTCAGTAAGGTAAAATGTTCCACAAAGATATAAGTGTCCTTATTAAAATGGAATTAATTTTATTTGGCTTGTTAATAGTGATTAAACTGTACACTATATTGGTAAAAGTTTGCTGACACCTGGTTATAATTATGGTATGTAATTCCTTTTTTTAACATTCCACTCCACATTTAGTCCAAATTTGCTTTTTTAATTCCCTCCAGTCTTCTGGGATTTTAGATTTTAGAATGTGCTTGTGGACATTTGTGTTCATCAGTCGCAAGGGTGTTAAGTCAGGTATTGATTTGCTCCTTTTGTGCAAATGAGAGGGAGTTCCCATGCTGGAATTGTCATATGGCATGTGAGGTCTGGTGTCCCAGTGCTTTTGTCCATATAGTGTATTAATGATAACTCCAATATATCGCAACCTACCTTGTTGACTAATAATAAATAATTGACATGTATTTACTCTTAAGTTTGATGTTATGCATATCTGACAAACTAAAGCAGGCATGTGCAAAAGTGGAGAGCAAGTTTAAAACTGAGTCACTAACCCCATATATGCATATACAGTACATTGCTCAATTCATGTCTTTGACCTTCCTTCCACTGTCCTCAGTATACCTTGACAGACCTCTGAACATTGGGTGAACATCAGGTGTATGTGCTGATGTGTTTGGGTGTTCCAACTTACCCTCCCTACAAATTGTGGGCGTCTGTTTGATTAGTGCAAACAATTGCTCGTCTGGCAGTCCCCCTCACATTGGCTATAAAAGGTACAGGGTTGCAGGTTCTTCGGTACCTCCTCTAGCTGAGCTGTGTCTGCAGTGGAACCAGAGAATCCTCTTAACCATGAGGCTACTCATCCAGATCCTCACCATCTGCCTGGCACTCTCTCTCTGCCTGGCAGCTCCCACGTGAGTGCTGTTTGCTGGAAACCCCAGTACTTCTTTTGCTTCTTTTCTCTCTACTTATTGCCTGTGTGCCAATATCTGTATCTGAATCATTATTCTATGTTTCATAGTCACTGAATGAAAAATTAAACACTTAGAAAAGTATATATATATATATATATATATATATATATATATATATATATATCAGACTTTTAACTTTAAATATAAACTTGATTTCCTTTATATAACCATTATTTTCTAACTTCTCATGGCCCCTGATCATACCAACAATAATAACCATGACCACAGCAACGACCACGGAAATGACCACGGCAATGACCATGGCAATGACCACGGAAATGACCACGGCAATGACCATGGCAATGACCACGGCAATGACCACGGCAATGACCACGGAAAAGGCCATGGAAATGACCACAGCAATGATCATGGCAATGACCACGCCAATGACCACGCCAATGACCACGCCAATGACCACGCCAATGACCATGGCAAACACCATCACTTTGATCGCTGCCAGGAATTAGTGTTTGATGCTGCAATTGAAAACAAGGAAGGAGTCCATTACTTCTTTAAGGGTGAGTTACAAAAAAATCCAAGAATTTCATTTGTTATAAAACAAAATGAAGTCCATCTGATAGAGGTAATATTACTGGATGCCAGACATCCAATATCCATGATGTTTAAAATGTTATATAATATGCCTTATTACTGGGAACATTAAAACAGACATTGCTTAATTTTTATGTGTAAGTAGCTGTATAAATGTATAAATAATTTTTCAGTCTATGTGAATGACTAACCCTTGATCACTGATGCTTGCAATCAGATGATCATGTGTTTAAGGGGTTCCATGGTGAGGGTGAGCTTACAAATAAGACCTTCCCTGAGCTGGATGACCATCTTCTGGGACACGTGGATGCAGCATTCCGTATGCCATCTGAGGACAGTCCTGACCACCATGAACACCTGTATTTCTTCCTGGTACATTATATTAACTTTCACATGCACTATAATGTCCCTTTCCTTTGCATTATTTGTACTTGCAGGTTACTAAATTTAAATAATTAAGTTATTTAAATAAAACTCTGCGTTTCTGTGTCTTTCTATGTAGGATGACAAGGTTTTCAGCTATGAAAATCACAAGCTGGAAGAAGGATACCCAAAAGCTATCTCTGAAGTATTCCCTGGTATTCCAGATCATTTGGATGCTGCAGTTGAGTGCCACAAGCCTGACTGTCCCAAAAACACTGTGATCTTTTTCAAGGGTATGACATTTCACTGAATTATAAAACTGCTTCATAAAGAGCGTTAAATAAATGATACAATTAAATGTTACAATTAAATTACACTTATAATCCATGACCCATTACTTATACTCCTTCCTACTCCAGGGCATGAAATCTACCACTATGACATTGAAAGCAAGGAGGTCCATGAGAAAGAATTCAAAAGCATGCCCAACTGCTCTGCTGCCTTCCGCTATGCGGGACATTATTACTGTTTCCACGGCCACGATTTCTCTAAGTTCGACCCCAACACTGGAGAAGTTCATGGCAAATATCCAAAGGAGGCCCGTGAATACTTCATGAGCTGCCCCCATTATGGTAAGTGAAAAGCATGAAGATGAAAGAGTCAGTGTTTAAGCAGAAAACATGATTTTTCAGGGTCTTATTGATTTCATGCTGTCTTTGTGCCTAAGGTGAGAAGACTGAGGCAGAACACATTGAGAGAGAGCAGTGCAGCCATGTGCACCTGGATGCCATCACTGAGGATGATGATCATGATCTGTTTGCTTTCAGAGGTTAGTGGATGCAGTACACAATAACACACTACTGTATTTAATTGTTATTTAGGTTATAACCTTTTTCATTTATTTACATTTTTTTCTTTTTCTTATTCACCAGGTCACCACTATCTCAGTAAAATTGATGGCAAATATCATGCTGGCACTATTGAGAGTGGATTTAAAGGTCTTCATGATGACATCGATGCTGCCTTTTCCCATGAAGAGCACATACACATAATCAAGGTTAGTGCTAATCAAATCAGTAAACGCTTTCATCATACTGCCTAACCAACATGCTTGTAATCTATGCAAAAAAATTAGGAAATCATAATAGAAAATCTAGAAATATTAATCATTTGGTATATGCTGGTTCCTTGTAGAATGACAAAATGTATGTCTACAATATATCACACAAACCTGAAGAGCCTCACGCACTCCGAGATGGTTACCCCAAAAATGTGAAGGAGTCACTGGGTATTGAAGGTCATATAGATGCTGCCTTTATTTGCCCTAATGAACACATTGTTTATGTCATCCAAGGTAATAAAGCAACAACAATACAATTATAAGTTTGAATGATGTGGTAGTTTTGTGTGTTTGATTATTTTGATATAACCATTCTGTTTTTGTGTGTTTGTATATGACTTGCAGGTAACAACATATATGAAGTAAACTTGGAAGTACATCCACATACCCATTCTGAGGCAAAACCTATCCCATTTAAGCATGTGGATACTGTCATGTGTGGAGCAAATGGTGTGTCAGTAGTGATTGATGATGATTTCTACCACTATGCTTCCCCTGCTATATTCATTACTGCCAGAATCTTGCCTGGGAAGCAAGATGTAGCCAAAGAACTGCTCGGCTGTGACCATCATGTGTGAAAGAAAAGAGAAGATACCACCACATCTAGAGGAGAACCATACACCTTCTATATTCTCAATGATGTGAGATTCAAGTAGTGTTTGGCCTCAAATGTATTTTCCTACCTCTGGTGCTCTGTTTAAATAAGCCTGAATTTTATTCTACAAACTGCAAATTAAGCTATGTCTCTCTCCCTTTTTAAATAGCTGAATCAATACAACAAAGCTATTATGCCTCTGTCAGGGCTGTTGGTAAACATAAAGAACCACCTTGTGCACTTTGTGGCTGATGAATAAACTAAAGTAAAATAAAACATTTACTGTTCTGTTTTTCATTTACTATTTTTTAGCATGGCCACTGACTTTGTGCTTTAAACAGATATTAACTCAAATGATTTGTTTTTAAATAAAACATAAAATACAATTAAATGTAAAAAAAAAAAAAAAAAGATTCAAATAAGCATATAATATTTTTAACATGCACTATATAACCAAGAGTTTGTGGTACATGGTCACCTGACTATCATATCCATGTGTGCTTGTTGAACATCTCATTCCAGATTTAGTCCTACATTGCTGATATCATCAATTCTTCTGAAAAGGATTTTAAGATTTTTTGTAATGCCACAAATGCCCTCTCAGGCAAATCTGTGACCACCTTAATTAACTTTTATTCTAACCAGTGTCAGCTGCTGTGTTATACCTTTGTAGGGTAATCAGCCTAAAGTGCTGCACGTGGTTATGCCTTTTTGCATACCCTCTTCACTCAATCACTCACTCAGTGGAGATAATAGTGATGGATAATACTAGTTATTTGGTTTTTGATACAATAAGTACTAAGTACTTTCAAGACAGTAACGCCGAAATACAAAGTTTTAATACTTTGGTACTGCTACCATTACAAGTGTTTTTTTGTTTTTGTTTTGTTTTTTTAAATCCATTAATATTAAGCTTAAATATACTACAATGGACTGAATATTCAAACAAACTTTTCTGCAACACAAACCATATTAATATTGTCACATTATCTTTCTACATTACATCCCCTTTCTGTGAAAGAACAAAAGAGTGTTTTCTACTTTTCTTTAAGATCTTGATGCGGGTTTTTACCTGGGATGTACAGCAGTTCATTTTTGCTGGGACTAAGCTTTAGTTGATGCTATCTATGATAAAATATCTGCCATACTGCATGTGTGTAGGTGGCGAGAAGAGAATTAGTTGAGTGTCATCTGCATAACATACATAGAAATTCTATACAACTGCTTCCAGTTTTGTGGCAAAATATACTGAGACCTGTAGATACCACAAAATTTGCATAATATATTAGAAAATTTGTCTTACCTGGGATCCATCACTGAGTTGCATACAACCTAGAAAATTCAAACAGTATCACTTTTATACAGTCTGCAGAAGTCTATAGTGGAGGTGGATAGTGGCATACCAATTGTTTGGCATGTAAATGTCACTCAGGTCAGTATAAATGCTCATACTTAGTATAAATAAATTTATATGATAATGCTAATCTTTTAATGGTAATATAAATAAAAAATTGCTCTAAATCAATGCACAATTTCTCTAAATCACTGCATAGTTACTCTAAATCAATGAACAGTTACTCTAAATCAATGAACAGTTACTCTAAATCAATGAACAGTTACTCTGAATCAATGAACAGTTACTCTGAATCAATGCACAATGACTCTAAATCAATGCACAATGAATTTAATTTAATGCACAATGAATTTAATTTAATGTGGCATTACCCTAAATTAACCCACTATTACACTGAAATTCCAGAAATCTAAAAGCAGGAGACACTCCCCTGTCTACATCGATAGAACTGAAGTAGAGCAGGTCTCCAGCTTTAAGTTTCTGAGTGTCTACATCTTTGAGGATCTGTCTGGGCACAAAAACACTTCAGCTCTGTTTCGGATACTTCTTAAGGAGACTTAAGAAAGTTAATCTGCCCTCTGGGATTTCAACTAGCTTTTACTGCTGCATCATTGAAACATCCTAAACAACTCTAACACAGTGTGATATGGCAGGGTGGTCACAATGCCCAACGCATTTTGGCACCCAACTACCTGCCATTGGCGCACAGTACACAATAGTTGTCTGCACAGAGCACACATCATCATCATCATCATCAGGAGCTCCTCACATACAAGTAACAAACTGTAACTCCTTCTTCCTGTATTCTATACTTGTATACAGTGCTAGTAACACGTTACTGCAACTAAGTTACTTTTGACAGTAACTAATACTGTAACTCGTTACCTTTTAAATAAAGTTACTTCGTTACCGTTACCGTACGGTGCGTTACTGGTTACTTTTTTTAATGAATATATTTCGGCTAACCTGCTTACAGCTGAGACGCATTGTAGGATTGGCGGATGAACCACTATAAACAGAAACTCTATGATTCGACGAAGCTAGAAGCTAAAAGCTAACCCAGTGTTCTGTTCTACATTGTTGATAGTTTTCATACTTAAGCTGTGAAAGAAACATTTTTAAGAGCTCAACACAACAGCTTTTATGATGCAGAACCCACTTTAGTTTTTGATTCTGAATATATTATTTAGCTTGTTTTGTTATTTATTTCAGAAATCCTTGTGATATATTCAGTTTGTGCTGCTCTGACTTTAATAAGATAGTGTTTAAAAATTACTTTGTGTTTAAGTCAGTTTTGTGTTTGTATAGACCATAACACATAAAAGGGCATTAATGGGAGCATTAAAGAAGGTTCTTTAGTAACGCATTACTTTTTGGTGTAAGTAATCAACAAACTAACTGAGTTACTTTTTGAATAAAGTAACGAGTAACTGTAACTAGTTACTATTTTTTAGTAACTAGCACAACACTGCTTGTATAGATATATTGTATACTTCTATTCTCCTATCAAGAAGGAGATTGCTTACTGATTTACTGATTTACTGACAGAAATCATCATGCAACTCAGCTTCAACCTGTACATTCTAAATCATCTCTGTGTAATTATAACTGTTTATAATTGTAATCAATAAAATCATAGATGTTCTAGGGTTAAAGTGAAATACATACATACATACATACAGACAGAGATTTCAAGTCAAGTTTATTTCTATAGCGCTTTTCACAACAGACATTGTCTCAAAGCAGCTTTACACAAATCAACAGTCAAGGTAAACAGTGTGCATTTATCCCTGATGAGTAGCCGTGGCGACTGTGGCAAAGAAAAAACTCCCTTAGATGTAATGAGGAACAAACCTTAAAAGGAACCAGACTCAAAAGGGGAACCCATCCTCATTTGGTTGACATTAAGAGTTTGATCATAAATCTTTCAACAATACAGAACACTAGAGAGTGAGAACTAACATGAGCACTGGAGTATAAGATTATAAGAAATGTTCTTCCTACAGGCTTATACAGTCTTTATAGTTATAAAACTAGGATCTACTGAGCTCAACATTTGTGATCATCACAGATCCAGCACCAGCTTCTCCATGCCAGAGCCTTTACCACTCCAGGAGGTCCAATGTCAAAACCACACATGTAGTGGGATCCAATTGGCACTGGTAGGTCCCTAGATGGTTCTGGATGTTTGCAAGTTCGGCATCTACTTCTTCAAAGGTCCATAATCTTCATGAGGTGGGACGTGACTGGAGCTGGCCAACCTCAGAATGCCTCAGGATGGGGAGAGAAAGAGAAGCAGTGGAGAGGAATTAGCGTACCTGCTGTTCATGATATTAACAGCACAAGTTGATAATGTGCATGTGATCAGATGTTCTGGAGCACAAGGTTATGATGTGAGACATATGTTATGTGTAGGCTTTGCTAAAAAGATATGTTTTTAATCTGCACTTAAACTGGGAGAGTGTGTCTGAGCCCCGAACACTGTCAGGAAGACTATTCCAGACAGTGTGAGAATGATCTACCACTTTTAGTGGACTTTGCTATTCTAGGAACTACTAGAAGCCTAGAGTTTTGAGGTCTCAGTAAGCGTGACTGGTTGTAGCGTGTTAAAAGACTGGAGAGATACATAGGAGCCAAACCATTTAGTGCTTTATAAGTAAGAAGTAGTAGTTCAAAGTCTATTCGAAATTTAACAGGAAGCCAGTGCAGGGAAGATAAGAATGGGGTTATATGATCATATTTTCTTGACCTTGTAAGAACTCTGGCTGCTGCATTCTGAACTAACTGAAGCTTGTTTATTAATGATTCAGGACATCCACCTAGTAATGCATTACAATAGTCTATTCTGGAGGTCATGAATGCATGTACAAGCTTCTCTGCATCAGATATAGATAACATGTTTCTTAACTTAGAAATATTTCTAAGGTGAAAGAAGGCTGCTTTTGTAACTTAGTTGATATGATTATTAAAAGATAAGTTGCTGTCTAAAATAACTCCCAGGTCTTTTACTGTTGAACTAGTGGTTACAGAACATCCGTCTAAATGCAGGTTGAGATGCTGGAGCTTCTGTATACTGGTCTTTGGGCCGATGAGCAAAATCTCCATCTTATCACTTGTCCAAGCAGCTATTTTTCTTTATAATACTTTAAAACCTTTAAAACTTGCTAATTATTCAACAAGAGCAACAGGCAGAGCTACTAAACATTGTGCAAAACAATTCGGATACCATATGCAACTTACACTGCTTTATTTTTTTGTAAAAATAAAGTACTCTAGCGTTTTGCCGCTTTGAGCTCATCGCAAACGAATGTTGGATCGTGCGCGGGGCTGCGACTCGAACTACAGTATAGGGCGCGTGACAAGTGAGTGACTGATTGCCATGGATACGTGAACGTCATGTTCTTTGTTTGAATTTTAAATCACTCTGCATTAACATACATTGCTCCATTAAAACCTCAACATGTCGTGAACATACACTCTCCACTAAAAAAGTGAGGGAGACGAATTTACTTTTTTATAAAAAGTGCGGGGGAAGAATATTTCCCCCGGTATATATATATATATAGATGGTTGGTAGAAATTGCTTTTGGAGAATGTTTTTGTACCATTCTTTATTAATGGTTGTATTCTTAGACAACATTGTGAGTGAGCTTTTCTGATTGTTTGGGCATCTGGAAAAACCCCACCCAAAACCCCCTACATGAATGGTTTCAGAATACTTTACTGTGGTCATGACACAGGACTGATGGTGGCGTTCACCTTTTCTTCACAAGCTTTTTTTCCAGATTCTCCAAACAATCTGAAAGGGGATTCAGCAGAGAAAAATACTTTAACACAGTCCTCAGCAGTTCGATCCTTGTTCTTTTTGCAGAATATTAGTCTGCCCCTGATGTTTATTTCTGAAGAGAAGTGGCTTCTTTGCTGCCCCTCTTGACACCAGTCCATCTTTCAAAGGTCTTCCACCCAGGAGTGGGTGGATTTGGATCAAAAGGTCACAGGTTTAAATCCCACCTCCACCGAGGATGCAACTGCTAGTCCCTTAACCAATTGTAAGTCGCTCTGGATAAGGACGTTTGCCAAATGCCATAAATGTAAATGCAATGTAAATGACTTTGCTTCACTGTGTATGCAGATGTTTTTACACTTGTCTGCTGCCATTCCTGAGTAAGCTCTGCACTGGTGGTGCCCTGATCCCACTGCTGAATCAATGTTAGGATATGTTTATGGCACATGCTAGACTTTTTTATACACAACAACTGAACTTCTCTCTTCGAAGTTCTTGATCATCCAATGAATGGTTGATTAGGCGTAATCTTAATAGCAGCCTGTAAATCACTTTTTGTGCAAATAAATGATGACTGCATTAGTTTCCTTGCAGGTAACAATGGCTGAATGATCATTTCAAGCACCATCCTCCTTTTAAAGCTTTAAGTCTGTTATTCAAACTCAATCAGCATGACAGAGGGATCTCTATTTTGTTTACGTCAACACTCTTACCTGTGTTAAGGAGAGAATAACTGACATGATGTCAGCTGTTTACTCTTGAAAACATTTTGTAATATATGCAAATTGCTATCATAAAAACTTTGTGAAAATAAATATTTGTGTTATTCTTAAAACGTTTGGCCATGGTTGTATGCCATATCTCACGATAGTGAGTACACAATTCACATTTCAGCATCCATTTTAGTATCTTCTCAAGGATAGAATTGTTGCTCACCCCAAAGATGGTCTAGGCTATTAAATGTTCAGAAACACCCTGAAACAAAGTTGAATTAAACTTCATTAAAATTATGATACTACTAAATTATCATGCTGCTATGCAAATATGCTAATATGCCATTGCTATGTCATTTTTATTATTTAATGCTTCTAAAAGAGTGGGGTGGTGTGGGGTGTGTGTGTGTGTGGGATTAGAGCTTTGACACAATTCAAACACTGGTTGCAAATGCAAAACTGAAAAGGAGACCTTGTGTGTGGAAAAGGAAATGTGTTTAGATAAGTTTCCACCATTCACAGCGCAAATTAACCCTTTGACATTTTTTTGCAAAACGAAACCAGGAAGCTCTACCTTTTGAAGAAAATGAAACCAAAAGAATACTATAAATACCACCTTTACACAGACACACACACACACACACACACACACTCAAACAGCAGATATAGGAGTAAAGTTCCATTGTGGAAGGCTACTGCAAATAAAACAGGTAAATAAGATCCTAAATCTTAATGAAATACACAAAACAAGTCTTTATATAGGTGAAAAATATAGGATATATATACATGGTTTTCTTTTTTTTTTCTTTTTTTCGAACAAATTTTTACTGATTATCCTTCTTTTGTACTAATTGCTTAAAACGCAGGCTAAAATAGGTTTGCAATTGTGTATCCTCTGTGTGTATACTGCTCATAGTACATATATACTCATCTGTATATTACTGCTCATAGTACATACTCATCTGTATATTACTGCTCATAGTACATATTACTGCTCATAGTACATATATACTCATCTGTATATTACTGCTCATAGTACATATTACTGCTCATAGTACATATATACTCATCAGTATATTACTGCTCATAGTACATATATACTCATCTGCAGATGTGGGAAGTAATGAAGTACAAATACTTCGTTACTGTACTTAAGTAGATTTTTTCTGGTATCAATACTTTACCTCCACTATTTATTTTTCAGACAACTTTTTACGTTTACTCATTACATTTTTACACAAATATCTGTACGTTTTACTTCTTACATTTTCAAAACATGCTCGTTACTTTAGTTTTGATTCATTGATTTGTTGAAATATCAATTTTTTATTTTCACTGCGCGCTGATTTCAGCCGAACAACCGATTTCCTGTTACTGCGCGTCTTTTTCAATCCGCTGGTGTATAAAGTCCTGACCCTCACTCTTTATGAAGATAAGAATCAGCAGGCAGAAGCAGTAAGAAGTTTGGGGTTAATGTGGATGAGACAGAGGAAGTCAGTGATGTAAACATGACTGAGAACAAACTCATTCATGATGATCATCATCTTTTCTCTGCTTGTGTTCTATATGTGGATCTTCAGTGTGGATATATTCATTCGGTAACATTCGGACACAAACTACTTTTTACTTAAGTACATGTCAGAACCAAGACTTCTTTACTTTCACTTGAGTAAAAAAGTTCAATCTGTACTTCAACTTTTACCCGAGTATTTTAAAACATGAGTATCTGTACTTCTACTTAAGTAAGGATGTGTGTACTTTTGCCACCTCTGCTCATCTGTACATTATTGTTAATAGTACATATCTATCCACCTGTATATTATATTCATAATACACATATATTCATCTGTATATTATATTCATATTCATAGTCGATATGTATTCATCTGTATATTCATAGTACATATACATCTGTAAATTACTGTTTATAATCCTATATTCAATTCTATTGAACTTATGTAAATTATGTAAACACTGTATATCCTGCACTTGCTGTTATTGCACTCTGGTTAGACCCAAACTGCAGTTCGTTGCCTTGTACTTGTACATGTGTAATGACAATAAAGTTGAATCTAATCTAATTTATTCTAATCTAATTTGCTTGTATTCCTGTTTTGTTTTACCATGTAGACATCTACTGATTATTTCTATGTCACCAAAGAAGAACTTCAAAAAGGTAGAAGTTGAAAGAATGAGTAACAGCTTAAACCAACATTATGAGGACAAGGTACGTCCTTACATTGATCTTATAGACAGTCTAAGGTCACTCGGAGTAGAGAAAGACCTGAACTTGCCAGCCATTGCTGTCATAGGTGATCAGAGTTCAGGAAAGAGTTCTGTATTGGAGGCTCTTTCAGGAGTGGCTTTGCCTAGAGGCACAGGTGAGAAATACACACGCGCACACATACACACACACACACACATACACACAAACACACACACAAAACACACAAAACACACAAAACACAAAGCTTTTCAGAGTATCCATGCTGAATAGCTCTAATTTCATATGTAGGAATTGTGACTCGCTGCCCCTTGGTGTTGAAACTAAAGAGAGTTGATAAGGATGCCACATGGTCTGGACGTCTAACATACAAGAATCAAGAAAAACACCTTCTCAAGCCATCAGATGTTGGAAACGCTGTTTCAAATGGTTCGTATATCAGTTGAAATGCACTTACCCTCAACGAGACGTTTTGCATATTTGCACAAAGTAATATAAAGATTCTATTCTCCGTAGCTCAGAACGCCTTGGCTGGAGAGGGAAAAGGAATCAGCCAGGAAATGATCTCCCTAGAGATTAAATCCAGTGAAGTTCCTGATCTCACTCTTATTGACCTGCCAGGCATTGCCAGGGTGGCAACTGGTGATCAGCCATTAGACATTGAACAGCAGGTGAGACAAAAATGAGAAAAGTTGATTATTTTTCATCCATTTGAACCTTTTTTTTTGGTAATTTGCCCTTTAAAAAAAAACAACAATTCAGCATTGCACAATCTATTGCTGTATAGTTTAGTTTTGTTGTTGCCATGTTTTTGCTCTCTCTCATTCTAGCAGATGTGAAGTTCTTCAGTTCAAATACCAAAATTTGAAAAATGTGATTTCACTTCTCATTGAAAGTTGCCACATGGACCTGTCTGAGTATTTTACTTAAAATAATATTTTAAATTGATATTCTTGCATAGTAATGGGAACCCGGTTATATCTCACAATCTCAATTACAAAATCAAATGGGGAATGATTCTGCAGTATTCTCGGTCAATCTCAATAAAATCTTTGAGTAAATAGATTTGCGTAGTGTCAACATACGCACATGTTTACACAGTAAATACTAATGCATTGTTGTCATTGTCAAAACATAGGTGAATACATTTTAAAGCATTTTCTGTTATATTGTAAACTTCTTTGTGACTTGCATAATCACAATAAAAGTAGTAATGGAAACCCGTTTATATGCAACAATCTCAATCACAAAATCAAATTGGAAATGCTTTTGCAGGATTCTCTTCATTCTCAAGAAAATCGTAAAATTTGGTCTGGATTTTTTTCAGTTTCAAGATCACAATTATGATTTTGTTTCAACCCCTCCGTCTTGACTACAGCAAGATCATACTGTATATGTATAGTGTGTGTAGTGTGTGGGAATATCTATTAAAAGAAAGTATTTGAGTCAAAGTTGTTTCATTTGTCAAACAGATCAAAAGTCTCATAGAAAAATTTATTAAGAGACAAGAAACGATTAGCTTGGTTGTTGTGCCTGCAAACATTGACATTGCCACCACTGAGGCCCTGAAGATGACAAACAAAGTGGATCCAAATGGGCAAAGGACTCTGGGTAATATAGCAGGATCATTTATACATTTTCAAGCTCTGAGTTACTGTGACATGTTGCTAAAAAATATGTAATTTTTTGAACAGGCATCCTTACCAAACCTGACTTAGTGGACAAAGGTGCAGAGGAGACTGTTGTCAACACAGTAAATAACCAGGTCATCTCACTGAAAAAGGGCTACATGATTGTGAAGTGCCGTGGACAGCAAGACATCAATGAGAATATGAGTCTGTCAAAAGCTCTCCAAAATGAGCAAAACTTTTTTCGGGAGCATCCACAATTCAGGCAAGAAATATTCATCATATAAATTCACTAAGAGAGCAGTTGTATCAATAACTGTAGTAAAGAATTAAACATGTTTAGGTAATAATTTATTTTTGAGTGTAGATTGCTTTTTGAGGATGGAAAAGCCACAGTGCCTGTACTTGCGGATAGACTGACAAGAGAACTGGTTGAACACATTAATGTAAGAGAGCAAAAAAGTACCATCCAACATGGCTGATTTGTGTTTTTTTTTTCCAGTAACATAATAACATAACTTACTTACTTACTTTCTTTCTTTCTTTCTTTCTTTCTTTCTTTCTTTCTTTCTTTCTTTCTTCCTTTCTTCCTTTCTTTCTTTCTTTCTTTTGCAAATTTGTTTTCCATCATCTTTAGATGTTACTCCCACAGCTGCACAAACAAGTTGAGGACAAGCTGGAGGAAACAGTTAACAAATTAAGAAAGCTTGGTGATGGAGTTCCTCAAGGGGAAACTGAGAAAAACAGTTTTCTTATTGGGGTAAAAACTTTATGGGATTTTAGCTACCAATGTTTTTCTTTTTTGTGTTCATGTCTGACCTGTTCGTTTTGGTATTTCACAGAAAATCAGTAACTTCAACCAAATTCTTACCGATGTAATACGGGCAGAGGAAGACGTTCAAAAGACAGAACGTAAGGTTTTTACTAAAATCAGGGCAAAGTTTGGAAAATGGAAACATCAGCTGGATGACAAAGCTGTTAGACGTAAGTTAACCTCATTAGGCCCAAGCTGACATTCAAAATGTATTTGATATTAGTTTGCTTCTAGCAGTGCCAGAAGTAAATTGCAAAGTTCAAAGTGTAAAGTTTAGGTTTCAATTCCATCACAGGTGTCTAAACGATGCATTAAAGACTTTTCAGGTTTTGTCTTATTTCCCCTGCCTGTATCATGTTTTATTTTTTAGTCGAGGAAACCCTCCGGGATGAAGTTGAAGAGTACACCAAGACCTGTAGAGGAAAGGAGCTTCCTGGTTTTGTTAATTACAGAACTTTTGAGAACATTGTCAAGAAACATATACAGGATCTGGAGGAACCTGCTATACAATTACTGAAAGACGTCATTGGTAAATAACAACAACTGATACTGTTTTTACTGTGACACATCCGAAGCACACCCCATTTCGTAAAGAGTCATGTTGACCATATAGTATGACCTTCCCATCATGCATCCTGAAAGAATAACACTATCTTACTTTTTATGTAATTAAAATTGGACATTAAAATGCATCATTAGGAATTCAGTAAATATACATAAGAGCTACAGGGGAATATTAACATTGCTGCTTTGAGGTTTTCAGCTTGTGTCCACAGCAAAAATTTTGCAATATATACAGTAGGGTTTGGTGTGAAAGAGGCAGATGTAGAGGACAGGGGGGTATGGAGACGGATGATCCACTGTAATGTCCCCTAATGGAAGAAGCTGAAAGAAGAAGAAGAAACAGTAGGGTTTGTCAACTGGTGGACCATGGTCCAGTTGTGGAGAAAAAACAGTTTTTCAGGGGTCTAAAATATTACTTTTAAGTATGCCAGCAGAACTGACAAACATGGGGGGACTGTCCATATGCTGTGCCTCAATAATTCTAGACATGAACTAGCTTCTTGTAGTCATAGATTGTTCTTTTAATATATTTATATATAGTGCATTTGGAAAGGATTTCTGACCTCTTATTTACTCAGAATTACCTTTAAGAAATCTGGGTAACTAATTTCCCCTGCAAAGCTGTTGTGCACTATTGTCTCCCTCTGCTGGCCGCTGGGGGCGTAGCATGACTGTATTTTTTTTTTTAGCATTTGTTGTACATTTTTAAATTTAAAAAAACTAATTGAAAGAGCACAAGTCTGCTTGATTTACTGTTTTCTGACTGTCATTATTATTTCTTGTTTCTTTAAGATATTGTTCATTCCTGTGTAAACAAGGTGGTCAGCTTCCATTTTGAAGCCTTTCCTAATCTGTTGAGGGCAGCAAAAAATCCGATTGAGGATCTGCTTGAGCAGGAGCATGAAAAAGCCTTAGAGAAAATACTGTCTCAATTCAAAATGGAGAGGATTGTCTATTCACAAGATGGCCTTTACAGCCGCCAGCTAGAGGCTGTCAAACTGAAAGAAGGACCATTACTTAACTCAAGAGGTTACAAGATAGTAAATGCTGATGTCAGGGAGATGGCTCAGCATCTCAACGCCTACTTCATGGTATGCAATTACTAAAACCATTTCATTTTTGTGAAACCACATTCTGTTTACTTGATATGTCAATTGTGTGTGTGTGTGTGTGTGTGTGTGTGTGTGTGTGTGTGTGTGCAACATCAGATCACTTCTGACCGTCTGGCCAATCAAGTGCCCCTCATAGTGCAGTACCATCTGTTGGATCAGTACTTCTCTCAGCTCCAGGCTGCCATGCTGAGTATGATTGGATGCCAGAATGCAGAGAAGCTTATACGGGAGGATCCTAGTGTAGCACATCGTAGGAGAAACTTGAAGGACCGCTTGGAGCGTTTAAGAGAAGCACGAAAGATTTTGTCAAAGTTTTTGCTGTCAGTTTCTTAATTCAGTTCTAAAACGTAATTTAGGTATGGTACATTAGAAGATACATAGCTAAGTTACATAGAATTTTAAATATTTGGGTAAGGGGCATAGATCACCTTTCTTTTTATTTAATGTCGGAGCTCAGACCCCATTTCCGAGTAGACATAACAATTGACAATTAAGTGGCTCAATATTTTAATTCGTTTTAGCTATTCTTCTTCTTCTTTTTCTTTCGGCTGCTCCCATTAGGGGTCGCCACAGCGGATCATCCGTCTCCATACCACCCTGTCCTCTACATCTGCCTCTCCCACACCAACCACCTGCATGTCTTCCCTCACCACATCCATGAACCTCCTTCTTGGCCTCCCTCTTTTCCTCCTACCTGGTGGCTCCATCCTCAGCATTCTTCTACCAATATAATTCATGTCCCTCCTCTGCACATGTCCAAACCATCTCAATCTCGCCTCCCTCACCTTGTCACCAAAACTATTCACTTATCAATTACAGTGGAACCCACTTATCTCGCCCTCGGTTACCTCGACAACCCTATTAAGTCGTCATTTTTGAAGGGGAACCGCCAAATTCTCGCTTTGTCTAAGCATTTTTTATCGGTTATGTCGCCGAACCCTGATATCTTGAGCACAAGGGGGGAAAAATGTGCCATTTAACGTCAGTTATCTCGGTGCAGCCGCAGAAGAACTCGCAGAAGTGTCGGAAAAATCAAGGCTTACAGCTGCTACAGGTGTTGTATTGTATACTGGTGAATCTATGCTGTTAGTTAGTGCTAGTGTTTGTACTGTTAGTCGGGGCACGGCGCCGCTTTGGGAAGAAAAGCGCAGGCGTTGAGAGAGTGCCGGTGGGAAGACACGTACCGGGATACGCATGCATGATAACAACGACCGCCGTGAACCAACATATACCAACAATAACGGACAGTGAGAGTGTGGAAGTTTAAATAGTAGCTGGTGATGATGATAAATGAGCACCACATGTGCGCGATTGAAGCAAAGAGCTTCAGAGAAAGCGGCCGAGAAAACACCTGACACGCTGAAGGGAGCCGAAAGGGGCGTGGCAGGTGGATTCCTGACAGATAAACATGTACTGTATGTATTTTTATAGCATGCCTTCATCAAACAAATCGCGGCAACGCTGTTGTGTAAAAAAAACCTTCAAAAACACGTGCATGCACATTCTCATTTATTAGCGTACATCATGTACATAAAGAAATTTCAAGCACGTTAATATTCTGCAGCCATTTTGATTTTCGTTTATCTCGATCATCGGTTACCTCAATGCTTTTTGGCGACCCCCTAGGACATCGACATAACCGGGTTCCACTGTACCAATAAGTTTCAAAACTTCAAATAATACTTCCCTTTGTATAGAAACGTGTTGGTTCTTTCTAGTTTTACAAACCAGGGCTTTAGTTTTAACACACCAGCATTTTTTTCCTTATTATTTTATGATATATATTATTATATTTATATATATTATCATTATGTTATTAACCGAACTAGCTAAATTTCTCCACATACTAGTTTTTGCTATCTGTTTCGTAATTCAGTTCTAAAATGTAAGTTAAGTATGTTACATTAAAAGATACATAGTTAAGTTACATAGAATTCTACATGTTAAGTTTTAGGGGCATGGGTCATCTTTTTTTTTATTTTATTATTTTTTTTTTTACCTATACATTTTGGAAAATGTTTTACTTTCTTTGGTGTATGTATTTGTGTGGAAAATATTATGTGTTTAAATTTCCAGAATGCAAAACTTTTAGCAACTAAAGTTGCTGCTTCAATAAATGTGACTGAATTGAGGATGACCTTTGTTTCAACTCATAATACACAAACTCAACACAAAAGATTGCTGGATTACTTTGTTTCATTAAGTTTAAAAAAAAAATAAATGCATCTATAAAAGTGTGTCCAATAAGGTTTTTTGTGCAAGACCCACACCTGTAGCAATCTTTCACTCAGTGGCTCCTATTAAAGCTGTGTGTTCATACAGAACCAAAAATGATAATAAAAAAAACACACCATATTCTTAAATTTGCCAAATAATCCAATAAAACAGGGGTCATCAACGGGGGGACTCCAGTCTGAATCCGGACGGCAAGATGCGTCCAGCCGGACCACGAATCCTTTTCACATAATTAAATAAATATTTGCCAAATATTCATGATAATTAACATAATTTCCATATAACATAATTTCCATATAACATAATTTCCATATAACATAATATAATATAATATAATATAATATAATATAATATAGTTAGTAGCAGTTGCCTGTGATACGAGTCATTAATTTGTCATTTCCACAGTTACACTGGGTGTAATGAAAAGCTGGGATTTAGAGTTTGACTGTATAAGCATTTTTTAGACATGTGAAATAACATAATTAATATTAAGAATAATGAATGGATTGAGATCATGCTTTAATGCAAAAAGGGTAAATAAAAAGCATGGTCAACAACACCAGAGTCAAAGTTATCCATGCTACTAAATTAGGCAGAACAGTCAATTCGGCTTAAAAATCCCTCATAAAATAACCCTTTTTAAAGGGTAATGATTTAATGGGAATTGGATTTGCTTTTAAAGGAAATTGTAATGTGAGTGTCTCATGGCATGTTGTGTCTTGAATACCATTAAGGACCAATAATACCAGTGGTGGATGAAGTACACAAAGTATGTACGTCAGTAAATGTATAGATACAGCAGGTAAAATATTACTCCAGAAAAAGTAAAAGTGCTCCCTTTAAACTTTCACTTGACTAAATATCCATGTATTATGATTTATTATGGCTATAATGTTCCTGTTATCATTTTTATCACAAAACTGATTCTGCATTATGGGGAGTTGAGTAGATTTTTTTTTTATTACTATAATATGACCGTATTGTGTTTATTTATGTTTACTTGGACACTACCCCACCCCCTACCCCAACTTCACTCAAAAAAAATATCTTGAGTGAAACTGGTCTGTGATGCAAAAAGAGGTTAGAGACCGCTGGTCTTCATCTGTTTATATTACACCTCACTACCTCCCCTTACCACTAGTTGGCACTACAGCGCTGATTACAAGATGAAAACATGGCGGAGGAATTTTTTTTTTTTTTTTTACCGTAATATTTAGATAATATGGACAGCGGCTAGACTTCATACCGTAGACATTGTTGTTTATGTAAAGTAATACGTTTCTATTCGGTGTTTTACGTTTGAAATATATAATTATGTATTTTTAACTGAGTTCTAACTCGAGTGTTGCACTTTTGACTGCGGATTTTGAGCACGTGTTTTTGCTGATAATCCGGACATTAATTCTGCCTGGTGGATCACAGCTGATCTCTTATAGGCTCGTGTGACCTTATTTAAGAAGCGTGCTTGAAGTTTCCCATTACGACCTTGAATATTGTTATTATTATTAATGATGTTGGCGGTGCGCTCCCTGATCCTCAGACCTTGCTCCTATCTGCTGAAGCCTCCAGTAGGTCTCCTTGCTCAGCCAGGAGCTTTGAGCTTCCTTCACACCAGTGCCAAATGCAACAACGCCAAAGTAGCAGTGGTGAGTCCAGGGTCAAGTAATGCAGGTTATGCATTAAAAAAATCTAAACATATTTACACAATTCAAACTGCATTTTAAAGGATACTGGTGCTGTCTAGAGACATGTCTTGGTCACTGGTCTGTCTGTGCTACAAATATATATATATATATA
>MU551633.1:10537127-10541253 GCA_024362625.1 Silurus asotus | reverse complement strand
ATATTTTATATATATATATATATATATATAAAATATGGACTGTGGTGAGACCTGTGATGTTGTATGGTTTAGAGACAGCGGTAAAAGAAAGGAGGTGGAGCTGGAGGTAGCAGAGCTGAAGATGTTAAGGTTTTCGTTGGGAGTGACGACGATGGACATAATTAGAAATCTCAGAATTGAGATGGTTTGGACATGTGCATATGAGGGACATGGGGTATATCAGTAGGAGAATGCTGAGGATAGAGCCAAAAGGAGGGAGGAAAAGAGGAAGGCCAAGGAGGAGGTTTATGGATGTGGTGAGGGAAGACATGCAGGTAGTTTGTTTGAAAGAGGCAGATTTAGAGGACAAAGTTGTATGGATATAGCAATTTTTTAAGCTGCACTGTTTACACTGAATGAATTGTAATCTTCTGATTGTCCTGGTTTCTAGGTGCTGTCTGGATGCGGAGTATATGATGGTACAGAGATCCATGAGGCATCAGCGTGAGTATTACACGTGTATAACATCATGTCAGTCACTCCATCAGCACATATAATGTATATCTCCTATGTCCTACGAGTAAGGAGAAATGATAATGTGGTTTTAGAAATACACTCTCCGCTGCAGTCATTATTTTTGTACCTGCTCGTTTACCACCAATTTTGGAGGACATTTACTTATTAATATGCATATGTACAGAATCCTGGTGCATCTGAGTCGTGGCGGTGCTGAGGTCCAGATGTATGCTCCTGATGTGGCACAGATGCATGTTATAGACCACAGCAAGGGGCAGCCTTCAGACGAGTCCAGGTAAAAAAAATTTGCAATAGAAAGAAAGAAAGAAAGAAAGAAACTGTAGACAGACAGACAACTTTATTGTCATTGCATACGCAGCAACAAAATGCAGTTTAGCATCTACCAGAAGTGAAATAGAAGAAATTGTGCAAACTGACAGGTGCAGATAAAATAGAAGTATAATAAAAAGAAAATAATAGTTTTAAAGGCTCTGTGCGGTGTAAAAATGTGCAGGAGCTGATGAGAACACTGCTCAGAGCCTTTAAAAAATAATTTGTACTATATATATTACAATATATACATTTCTAATACAAATTAAACTACACTACTTCTAATTTAAAATCCTTAATATGTGTCGTCCAGGAACGTGCTTACTGAGTCGGCACGCATCGCCAGGGGAAACATTACTGACCTGGCTAAGCTGAGTGCCAGTAACCATGATGCAGTCATCTTCCCTGGAGGCTTTGGTGCTGCTAAAAATCTGTAAGGGTTACTATGGTTTCTCTGTTTGTAGTTTGAAGTAAATATAAAAAAGTAGCAGACGTTATTCTGGCTTTTTTATCAGGTCAACATTTGCAGTCGATGGAAGCAACTGTGCAGTGAATACAGATGTGGAACGTGTTTTGAAGGACTTCCATAAAGCAGGCAAGCCAATCGGGTAAGTACCCTGTTTAAAAGGGTGTAATATATAATAGTAATAATAGCATAACTACAGGATAGATACCAGTGTTTACTTTTAAGAAATGATTTTCACTCTTTTAATATTTTCTGTTTGTTAATACTTTTAGTTCTACAGATGTTTTTTTTCTCTAAATTCGTAATCGAATTATATTTGCTGTATGTTATATTTTATGCCCTGCTAAACCACCGTTGTTGTAGTTGTGCAGCTGTGGTATGCAGAGCTGATGTTCACTCTTGGTGTACAGGTTATGCTGTATCTCTCCGGTGCTGGCTGCAAAGGTCCTCCATGGAGTAGAAGTGACCGTGGGCCATGAGGAAGAGGAGGGGGGAAAGTGGCCATATGCTGGCACTGCTCAGGCCATCACTGCATTCGGGGCCAAACACAAAGTCAAGGATGTCACCATATCCTTCTCAGCACATGTCAGATTTTATATTTTGTAATTTTTCAATTCTTTATCTTTTCCACTTCTTTCCTTTCATCTCTAAAGTTATTTACTAAGAAATTATAAATGGTACTTTGGTAATGTGTTCTATTTTATGTTCCTGCTAAACATTTCCATTTTGATTTAGCCTTAATTTCTGACTTTCACGAGGCTCATGTTGACCCTAAGAACAAGGTAGTGACCTCTCCTGCATTCATGTGTGACACGCAGCTGCACCTGATCTTTGACGGGATTGGATCTATGGTCAGAGATGTCCTGAAGCTGACTGGGAAATAAGTGCCCTACGAATTTCTTCAAAAAGCTGAGATTACACTAAGACACACAAACATATAGTATATACTACATGCATCTTAACTTTTTTTTTGTGAAAGAACAAGCAAAAGCATTATAATCATTTCAGTAAATTTCACTTTTGGTTGTTAAAACTGCAGTTGAAATGCTGACTACAAAACTATCAAATTATACCTTATTATCAGTAAAGACTTACTTAACCCCTAGAGAACACCGGCATGATTAAAGTGACAGACATGATCAACCAAAAGCCTATCTCAGCCTGTTTTTATTTCGTATAACTGTCCACTAGATGGTGCAATAATACAACTAGACTGCCATTGAAAACGCAAAGGCACAGATCTGATTTGTTTTTACTTGAAAATGCCTTTAACATTTTTTTAGGTTTTTTTTTTTTTTTTTTTGTGAATCATAAAATGTCATGCTAGAATCTGATTTATAATATGCAAAAAAAATTTTAATTCATCTTGATATCTTCATATGCATCTTCGTTGTGTATCGTTTTAATTGTAATTTACACTGTATTATTGTGTGTTTATAGGTGAGCATTGTCAAAAGATAAGCACTATTAGGGTGTGGTTTAAATGGAAAGATCTGACACTGTAACAAACAAACTGATATCTTCTATCTTGGCTTCTTTCTTCTTAGACTCCCAATAATAAACAATGAAAGACTGGGAGAGTGAGTAAGTTCGGTTCAGTCCAGTGATCTAAAGACCCCTAAATCAAGACTAATTTCCATTTGCTTAAGTGGCCACTGACACATAAAAGGACCTTTCAATGTAACAACTGGACATGTGAAGATGTGAAAAGAAAAGCAGTGATGCAAAGTTTTAAAAAAAGGCGAAAGAAGTGGAGACTATTGTGGGTGGGTTTGAGGTAACAGGATTAGTTCTTCAGAGCAACACCAGAGCCGGTTATCATATGGCATGCTGTAAGAACAACACACCCCAAAGTGATGTGGAGTCTGCCCACATTCACACACTCATTTCCTGGTTATCCATCCACATCTTATCAGAGCATTCTTTGTAGGAACAAAGTTGCATGCTTTTAAATCCTTACACACACACTTTCACACACAATTTGTTGTTCTCCTGATTCACTATTAATAGTAAGAACAAACCTCAATTCATCAAACTTGTGCAAAAAGAATCGATGGTTCTCCAGGATAAGAATGCTGATAATAAGGGTTCCTTTGACGTAAAAGTTGCCCCTCCACCATGGACAGAGTCTGGATTAAATATCAATCTCTCTGTTCATTTCAGCTGCTTGTTTGAAGCTCTTACTTCATCTTTGGGTAGTTTTGTTCGTTCTCCCTCCTGCAGGGTGATCTGCTCTCCTAGAGAGATGTGATGCCTTTCTTTCCATCACTTTTTGTCATACAGATGTAGTTTTCCTGGCTGTTATTTCACACTGCGAACAAGACCTGCTCTCAGCCCTGGGTTTTTTCTGTTCCCAGGCAGAATGTGTCCATCTATACATCCACTCTTCCCACAGTCATGCAGGAGGCCAGAGCAAACAAGACCCTGGTTTTTTCCCAATTTGTTTGGACAAAACGAGGGGATTTAGGGCCTACTGCCACTCTTGCAGGGACTAAGTGCTAAGTGTTTGTGTGCCAAGCTGACACAGCAAACACACACACACACCTTAGCCCTCCTCACTCAACTACTGGTTTCTTACTTTCTCTTAGCAGTGTTACACCATCTGCCCTTTGACAGGCTTTATCCCGACACCTGCTTTCTTTTTCTCCCACTCTTTTGAACTAGTCCAACTCTTATGTGGATATGTGGTTTGCTGGCGCCCTGGTCAACAATATGTATTTGGAGCTTTTGGCTGAGATGAATTGTGCGTGTTAGTCGAGTGAGTGGCTGGATGCACTGGCAGGAGTGTGAATAGGCTAAGGCCTCATCGCATTAATACGAGAGGACCAGTCAATC
>MU551633.1:10499627-10532127 GCA_024362625.1 Silurus asotus | reverse complement strand
TTGTCACAATCTACTGTGGTTTCTCTGCCACAATAGAACAAGCATTTGAGAATCTCAGCAAATTTTGCATTTGCACAAATATTTTTTCCACCATAACCTGCCACCTTAAACAACACTTATTGTTAGAAACTGTATATTTATTTAGCAGACACATTTATCTAAATCTTTTCACACACTTACAGAAAAATCTATTTATGAGGTCTAGCTTATTTGTCACTAGTGTCAAATAGAAAACTATAATGATGCTTTTTGCCAGGTGATAAAGGAATATTTTATAAAGAGATGTTAGGATAATTATAACAGCCAGTATTGAGGATTTTCATAAGCCAACTTGATAATCTGGCATCACATATAATGGTGGATTTATTACTGTGTAATAAGGAAAAAAGATTAAAGCATTACATGCTATACAGAATGGAAATTAAAAAAAAAAATCTAATGGTCACATCATATGCATGTTCATTGGGCAAAGCATTAAATTGATCTTGAGGTAACAGAATGAGTGCATGCCAATTTTCAATGTCTTTTTTTTTATCTTCCTCTCCCTGTCCTCCCCCTCCCACTTTCTCCTCCCTCTGTGTTATGACATGGTAATCTGTGTCCCCCTTTTGGTGCCTGAATGACCATTTGAATGGCCAAATTTTCTGCCTACATGAACCTATTGGAGGAGGATCAGCCATATGCCCATAAACATACACACTCAATGACAGAGGCAGACACCAACAGGTCCTCTCTGATACAATGAGCTAAAAGCGCGAGGGGTGTATATCTTAACCTGAACAGCACACACACTCATACCCATGAAGCATATCCTCACACGTCATTTTCTATGCCACCCACACTGCGACGGGGTGGTCTTGATTTGAAAAAAATAATAACTCCATCTCAGCAGGGGCTGTTTACGTATACATCTATGTGGGGGAGTGGATTTTAATATTTTTTTCCATGTGGATTACAATTTCCTAAATCTTTCTTAGATTTGCTTTAGTATAGCATCAAACCAATTGTAGGGCATAATAAATGAAAGCTAATAAAGCAGAAGAATAAAGTTAAACTGTACTGTGATGCAAAAATTATTCTAACTTTCTGCAAAGATGTTATCAGGTCTGACTGATATACTGAGTGAGAGAGAAAGAGAAGGCCTATTGTTTTTGAAGGAGACCAATCTGTTGCATTGATGGCTATAGACTTGTGTTGGGGAAAGAGCATGTTAAGTGACATATGTGAGACAGAAACACAATAGGATTATGCTCCTTTTCTCGTTCTCTCAGTTTTTGGACACTGGGATTATCATCCAGGGGCTGAAGCCTTGAAGCCAGTAAGCCTCCCTGCTGCTGCCCATTCCTTCATTCCCTGGATAAGGAGGGAGGGATGGGTGAAGGGGGTCCCCTGGAGAGTGGACCACCATCAGGATTTCCATATTCATCAGAGTTCTGAAGACATGCTGGCTATGTTTTTTGGTCATGTCTAAGTTCATTTTTGCAAGTCTTTTTTTTTCCCTGTTGCAGTTCTTCTTGTTTGTGAGGATGATGATCTGTTTCACTTTTCTTTTTCTGCCTCTACTAGTCAAATATCATTTAAATATTTATATAATTTACTCTAAAGATTCCACTGGACAAAGTGTGCATTTTAAACTAAAATAATGTTAATGTGCAATAATTATAACAATACATTTGAAAATAGGCTAAAAAACATTTTTTTTCTTTCTTTTTATTTATCACATCTTGACAGCTTTTTTCCCCCAAATTGTGTTCCCCCTCATACTCACATTTCAATATATCTGTGTAAAACCCTTTTTTTCCCTCTAATTTTAAACTAATTAAATGTACTTTTATTAGATGTAGTATTTTTTTTTCATGGATAATATCTTTATTTATTTTAAATCCTTTTGCATTAATTTTTGCAGTACACGTACAGTTGTTGTGCTCTGCAAGAACGTTTCAGTCCGAAAGTTATTTTGAAAACACTAACTCACTTACTGCACTTTTACAGGTATTGTGTATGAGTGTGTGGTGTAAGAGACAACTAGAGTGTGAGGATGGATAATGATGAACTCATAGAGGAAGTATGAAGGGGGCAAGTAAAGGTTATCAGAGGTGAAGGGGTGCAGAATATGTCAGAGAGAGTGTGTGGCAAAAAGAGACACTTGTCTGGCTGAGGAGTGTACAGGCAAGCTAGGCAGAGAGAGAGAGAGAGAGAGAGAGAGAGAGAGAGAGACAAAGGATGAAGAGAAAGCGAGAGTGATGGAGGATGCGGGACCTGACTGTGGAGCTCATCGATTTCCTAATTGATGAGGTCACTCAGAGGACTTCCCCAAACTCAGGGCATCCCGGAGAGGTCGTAACCGGGTTAGGCTGGGGTCAGAGTGCGCTTGTAAGGGCAGCGCAGTGATGCTGTGACATGTGACCCCCTTCTTTCTTTTCGTCTGTGATGCTGAAATATGATAAAACGTGATCTCTATTGGAAATGTGCACTTAAATCAATGGGTATCAGAGTTGCATGCAATTTGGAAAAAGTAATACATTCTTTTGTGACTAAGGTTTTCACCATATAGTAATAAATATCAGCATAGCCTCTAGCTACTGACCTTAAGGGTGGTTTTATTTTTACTCATTCGTTACGCAAATATGTAATCGGCCATTTGTGCATAAAATCATGAAGATACAGGCCAGCAGCTTCAGGTGATTTTTACATCGACCATCAAAATGAAAACTTTTGGACCATGGCATGATTTTTGTTGGTGCCAGATAAGCTAGTTGAGGATTTCTATAACTACTGATTTTGTTGATTTTTTACACAAAACAGTCTCTAGGTGTTACTCAAAATGAGGCAATAATGCAGAATCATCCAGTTTTAGGCAGTTTTGCAGATAGAAATGCCTTTGCTGATCTGAGAAGTCAACGGAAAATAGTCAGAGTGGTTAAAACGGACAGAAAGAGGTGCACTGAGGCACATTGATGGTAGGGTCAGAATTTAGCACTAATGGATTAATCCATGGACCCAACCTGCCGTGTGTCAACAGTCTAGGCTGATGGAGGTGGTGTAATAGTGTAGGGAATGTTCTTTGGCACATCTTAGGTCTCTTAATAGCAACCAATCATCACTTGAATGTAACAGGCTAGTTTGTTTGGCTTTATCCCAAACCACAAATGGACACACTTAATATGGTGTCATAATCCGCTACTATGTATATGAATATGATCTCATAATATTGCTATTCATAGCAAAGTATACATCAACCAGGCATTACATTAAAGCCACCGTTCAAGTATAACATTATAACCACCTGCCTGACAGTCATGACCCAGCAAGAATTATTAGCATTAAATTCTTCAGAAATTTGAGCTACAGTAGCTCATCTGTTGGATCGGACAAGACCAGCCTCCCCATGTGCATCAATGAGTCTTGGCCCTGACCCATGACCATGTCACTGGTTCACCACTGTTCCTTCCTTGGAGCACTTTTAATAGATACATCTCGCACTGCACCACACTGTCTGAGATCTTCCAGCACTGCTCGACTGGTACCACCTTCTCTCAGAATGAGAGGTAAGTATACGTCAAGGCTCTTCTCTGTTCTGGCACCGAGGTGGTGGAATGAACTTCCACTAGACGTCTGAACAGAGGAGTCTCTGGCGACGGTTGAAGACCTACCTTTTCCTGAAACACTTAAATTAGCACTTCCCAAGTTTGCTTTGTAGAATTCATAAGTTATATTTATATTAAGTTTGTAATCTTGTGTGCCAGTGTAGATTTATTCATTGCTAGTGACTCAAAGCACTTTTGTACGTCGCTCTGGATAAGGGCGTCTGCTAAATGCCACCACTGCAGATCAGGAAGAGCTGCAGTTTTGAGGATGCTCTGACCCAGTTGTCTAGTTTGGCTCTTTTTTAGACTCGCTCAAATCCTTACGCTTGCCCATTTTTCCTGCTTGTTCCACATCAACTTTGAGGACGAAATGTTTACTTGCTGCCTAATATATCTCACCCTCAAACAGATGCAATGGTGGAGATCAGCAATGCACTTTATAATGTTATGTCATAATGTTATGCCTGATTGGTGTATGGGTGTCTGGTGTATGTGTTGGGGTTACTTGCTTTTTCCACCATTTTATATTTTGCCACCTTTTAACATGACAAGATACACAATACACATTTTTCAAAACTAGCTGTTAGCTATTGTGTTTGTGATGTACCGCGCCGACATTTAACATAGTGCTTTTTGACAATGTGCGCCGTTCTTTTATCATAGTTCATGGGTGGTCATGTGTATTTTCATAATTTCCAACAATGAGAGCTGTGTCTTGCACAAATTCTAAACTAAAGCTGATGAATTTATTTATATGAGGTGCTTATGAACTGTGGCAAGTGCACACACACACACACACACACACACACACGCACGCACACACCAATGTGTCAAACTCAGTAATTACTGCCTATAAAGTCTTTCGCACTTCTCCCTCACACCTCATTACAGGTCTAAATGCACACACAGTCCCCTCATTACCAACTACTTGCTAAACATGCTCTCACACACACACACAAAGTTACACACATACACACTGTGACACACAGTGTCCTCATTACCACCTGCCAGTTAAACAAGCAAGCACTCAACCTTGGGTGTTAACTTGCTAAACTGTTTGGATCTCTGTGTGTGTGCGTGTGTGTGTGTACCTGCTTGGACATTGTCTGGTAGGGGTTTGTGCATGTGTTTGTATGGGTGTATTTTTCGTACTTATTATTTTTCAACTGACTTTTACTTTCACCTCTAAGAAAAAAGTTTCCTTTATATTAGAAATTAGTTCCCGTACCTCCTGTGTGCGCATGTGTGTTTGGTTTGTGTATTTGTGTGTCTGAGACAGAGAGAGAGAGAGAGAGAGAGAGAGAGAGAGAGATTTAACAGTCACTGCCACACAGTCCTGTTGCTGCATGATTTTCTCAATCTGGATTTCCACCCGCCAATAATGTTAGCTAATCATTCCTCCATCTTTCTTTCGGTCTCTTTCTCTTCACACCACCTTGTGCAGCTGGTAGCAGGGCTGTACGTGTCTCTTTTCAGTATACATCAGCTTCTTTGAATTGTCTGTGTTTAACAGCACATCTGATTTAAACTTGTTCTCCCCTCATCTCTCTCTCTCTCTCTCTCTCTCTCTCTCTCTCTCTCTCCCCCCTCTCTCTCTCTCTGTCTTGCTCGTTCTCTTTCTCTGCCCGTGTTCCCCTCCACAGTGCTGCAGTGTGCTGCTCTCAGCTGCAGGGTCTTTGTTTATCAGATGCTGGCATAACCCTACTGGAGGCATCTCTCTCTCTCTCTCTCTCTCTCTCTCTCTCTCAAGGTGAATGTCTGCTCTATGTGCCAAGGAGAGCAGATGGGGTGCTGAAGAAGAACAGAGCAAAATAAAAACAAAACAAAGTTGCATCAAACAAGACACCTGATGGGAATTCTAACTAACTAGCTATTGTTCTAAAAGTATGTTGCACTTCGGTTTGGATGATGGAATATATCCGCAATATAGTGCAATTCGTTGTATTGTCACATGGAAAAAAGAGACAGAGTCACACCAAATACTATTAAATAGACTGCTTAAATGTGCCTATTATATAATAATATTAAAATCATTACAAAATTATACAAAAATGAGCATTAAAAAAAATTAAGCATCTTCAGGAGCCTGATAACATTTTGAAATGTCTGTGCCAGGAAGAATATTTTGAGACTCTTGAGAAGGATGATTCAGAGTGTCGAGGGAAGTCTGGCTATTTCATATTTTTACATTCACAGCATTCGGCAGATGCTTTTATCCAGAGCAGCTTACAGGTATCTCATTCATATCATTGAGCAGACCCTGCTTAAAAGCCCAGCAGTGGCAGCTCAGTGATGGTGGGATTTGAACACATGACCGTCTGATCGGAAGTCCAGCAGTTTAACCACTGAGCTACCGCTACCCAACCATTTTATATATATATTTAATTTTTTTGCTATTTCACATCAAAGTTTAATAGTTAATAAAGGTTTAAAAAGAAATGCACAAAGCAAAGATGGATTTCATCCTGAAAGTGACCCATAACATGCAGCATCTGTACTTTGGAAAAGATAAAATCTTGTGTTTAGCTCAGATTTTTTAGGTAATAACAGAATTAACAAATTCGTCCAAAAATTCCCACATTAGGGTGTCTTAGAGTGAATTTATGATTTATGGCATCATAAATTACCTGAATGTTCCTCTCCCTGTCATAGTCAAAATAATAAACCCAGATTTACACAAAAAGAAAAGTCCACATACACAGACCTAAGAATACAAAACAATTTGGCATGTAGGAGTGCACCACGATCCATATAAAATTGTCTCCAACCAAGTTAGAGATTCCAGAAAAAAATTCACTGTATATATTTCAACTGTGGGACTTTATTAATAACAAGGATATATCATTTCAGGTATATATATATATATATATATATATATATATAACACAAACCATATAGATTGTTTTTATACACAATCAGTATTACTTCCTCCTAAAATATATAAGGAGGGAGAATTCAAAGACCAACAGTTTCTGTGTGTGTAGTTTGTGTTTGTCCATCCTCTTAAAGGTACTTCAGGAGACGAGGGCTTCTTAAAAAAACACAAACCTGCTCTCTTCAGCTTGAGAGGGGTGTGTGTGTGTGTGTGTGTGTGTGTGTGTGTGTGTGTGTGTGTGTGTCCGTGATCAAATTCAGCCATGCAGGACCGAAGAAGGCAGTAAATTATTTGCTTGTGCTGAAAGGACACAATATTTATTTATTTCATTGTGCAATGGATAGGGGCTCTAATAAAGGGGGAAGAACAGAGTGTGTGTATGTGTGTGGCATCTTTGGTGGTCAAGATTGCCCCATTCTCACCCTAATATCCTGTCCCCCTCACACTCATCATGTCCACACACATACACACACACACACACACACACACACACACACCATGTCCTTAGAGTCCAGAAGCCTCCCTGCTAATTAACAACATCTCTGTCCCTCCTTCTCTTGCATGGTAGTAAATATTCCCACACACACATACACACACACACACACACACACACACACACATCCATATCCCAGATACAAGCCCTGCTTTATCCCCTTTCCATTCTTTTCTTTTTCTCTTCTCTGGTTTTATCACCTCCTTTCGTTTTGTCTTCTGTGCTACAGCCATCAATCATCCTATTAACCTATCATGTTAGGGGAAACTCTCGGGAACGCCTCCTCCCCTCCTCCAAGCCAAAGCATCATCCCACATTTTCATCTCTCTCTTACACAAACACACACACACACACACACACACACACACACACACACACACACACACAAACTCTTTCACACACAGAAGTTTTAGGGTGTACTGTTTTTTCACCCTATATTATTTCAATTTCTTGCCAGACTACCACTCTCAAGTAGACAGTCAGACTGGTTCCTGGCCTGTGAGGGTCAGAAGGAGTTGGGTGGAGTTTTTGAGGAACACTCTGGGTGGTACGCTGGCTGCTGGAGCAAGCACAATGCCTCCTGTGTCCCCATGCGACTCATAGCCTTGTTTTACAACAGGGGAGGAGACGCCTTCAATGCCCCAATGATGTGAACCACCCTGAGCCTATTCACGGTGACAAACGGGCTCCGCCACTCCTAACGCTCACACACACACACACACACACACACACACACACACACACACACACACACACACACACACACACACAGACAACAGTATCCATTTTATGCATGCATACCTATGCATCTGTGCATGGTGACCACATATGCTCTACCTACACATGCCGATACATACATCAGTGCACGCTGTGCATATTATTCTCATTTCGCACCTTTCATTTATCTCTTGCTCTCTCCTTCCATCTCTCTCTCTCTAAGGCCCCCTCTTTGGCTGGCTCTCAGCAGGGCTGAATTGGTGTTGCTTTAATTCAATCAGCAAGGTCTTTTCTTGGACCGCTCTTTAGAGGCATCAGCAGCCAAATGGCTTGATGACAACGTAATTGCAAAAGAATTGAATGAGGGCTGCCGTCAAAGAAGAGAAAAAGCCCAATCGGCATTCCCCTGCAGTGATACACATGGTGACACACACACACACACACACACACACACACACACACACACACACTCACTCTCTACACCCCTTTTATCCTACTTCTTTCACAAGATTCTGAATGTCTCCAGTTGAGCAGTGTGTTTACGCATAAGACACCTGTAAGAAAAGAAAGAGCGGTGATCTGTTCAGGCGGCTACTCTATGAGTTTCACTGGATTTTCTATGTAGAGCACAACAGACCTTTATTACGAAGCAAACTCACAAAAGCTCTAATGAGCAAGCCATGTGGTATAGAAACATTTCCGAGAGTTCCTGAGTGTTTTAATCTTTTGACAACCTACACAATTCAGAAACTATACTGAATGAAAACTACAAGGTTCATGGACTTTCCTGAATGAGAATGACACGGTTCCTGAAAGAGCCTCTGATTTCTGTAATAACCTCATTGCAAGGACCAGCCCATTAAAAGAAGTTAAGAAATTCTTTGAAAGGTTGAGTTGGGTTGCTATTTATTTAATGAATAATTTTACAGTCACACATATTTTTTACGTACTGTAGCTTGTGGAATGCATGGTGCTTATTTATTGCTTCAGGTGTATGATATTAATTCAATATTTATTTTCTTTTTTTGTTTGTTATTAATTTTTACTGAACTAGATCTGTCCTTGCATGTCAGTTTAGCAGCTCATATCTACAAATATTTTGTCTATCACTTTCTGCACATGGTTTTGTTTGGAATTCTGTTTCACTGAAATTGGTCCATGCTTGAGTTTTTGACCTGGACCAAGGCTCACTTTGTCGCCGGAGATTTTGTTATACAATCCACATTTCTCATCTAGATTAACAAGGCAAACCAAATACTAAAACACAACAAAGTTAGATTCAAAAGGACGACATTGCATTCGTAGAAACAAATAGTGGTACCTCAGTAAAAGTACAAATCTGCTTCTTTAATATTATTCGATAAAAAAATAATCAATCTACTTAAGTATTGAAAATAGAAGTATGTTTTAGTAATTTTTCAATCAATTCAATGTCCCGTTCTTCTGTGCATCACGCTTCTCATAGTCACAGACACACAGTGAGACACTTACTAAAAAAAGTAAGACATTATATTAAAATGTAGTACAGCGAAAACATTTTCAATAGCTAAAATGCACTGATAACATACAGGTACTTGACAATGTACTTAGAATTTAGAAATCGTACATGAAAATCCCTTCAAGGTAAAAACCCAAGAGACATTCTAAGTATCATCTACTGTAGACGTGTGAGAATGCTCATGAGGTCCCAAGCCTCATGAGCCTGCGAATGTCTATAAATTTGGAACATCTGTGCAGATGGGTGACAGTGGAATACCACTTACCAGAGTGTCCAGAAACATGTAAACCCAGAGAAATGGGGTGAGAACAAAGACCTAAGAGCCACTTGGACTGGACACAGCATACACACGCCTTCCTATTCACCTCTTTCTTTTGTCCTAGCCCCAATATTGCTCCATCTCTTGACTGCTGGATAAAACGTTGGATGGGGCTGCAGCCCATCTGTCTGGTTAAAGGGGTGTGTGTGTGTGTGTGTGTGTGTGTGTGTGTGTGTGTGTGTGTGTGTGTGTGAACCAGAAGCTGGAGGAGAGCGGGAATGTAACAGGTGGAAGAGGGGCCATAACAGTGGGAGATTATGATTCATATTCATATTAGCAAAGCGCAATGAAGAATGATCACTAACGTCTTATTGAGGTTTTATTCTATTATTCCTTTTTCTATTTCAAAACAGAGGAACTATCATCGTTGTATATGAGGTTTTGCTAATTCCAAAAAAGTTGGGATTCTGAGCAAAATGTAAATAAAAACTGTATGCAATGATTTGTAAATCTCATAAACCCATATGTCATTAACAGTAGAACATAGAAAACATATTAAGTGTTTAAACTGAGGGAATGTTCCATTTTAAGGAAAAAACAAGTTTATTTTTAACTTAATGTCACAGAAAAGTTGGGTAAACATGGTAAATATGGCCCTGTCCCAACTTTTCCGAGACCTCAAAAGTAATGTGTTAATAACGAATGTGTTAATGAATTTCTGTTAAAATGTAAAATATAAATAAATAAATATAAAAGGCATGAAATTAAAACCTTCAAACCAACTATTCTATTCATGACATCCTTTCTTTACTCAGATCTATAAAAAAAAAAATAACAATACATAAAAAAAAATTATCATTTGTTTTTCTGATGTTGCAAGTCTCAAATCATTAATCATTAATAATTTACATAATTGAAAACATCATTATTACTTTAGAACAAGAATATTTTATCTTCATGCTCAATGTTGAGTTTGGTTTCACTAATAATAAACATACATTTGCATAAAAAAATCCATATTTGTAAATGCACATGTTGATTAGAGTATTAAAAACTTGAAAAATATTAATTTAAGGTACATTTAGAACAGATATAAATGTGCGATTTAGTTTACTCGTGACAATCATGCAATTATTTGCGATTAAATATTTCAATTAATTGAAATTTATATATATATATATATATATAAAATTATTATTTTACCTTTGACAGCACTATTTCTAGCACAAGTAGAAGTGATTTTGTTAAAGGGAACTGATGACCTGTCAATGATATACAGAGTGAGTTGGAGTTGGATGCACAGTTCCTATAGGATACTAGAACAGACAGTACTGAAGGGGACACAGAGGGCAGCATACCCAAAAAATAAAACTACAACCTGCTGCTTCTGTGTGTGTGTGTGTGTGTGTGTGTGTGTGTGTGTGTGTGTGTGTGTGTGTTAAAAGGAAAGCATAAAGCTGCCAGCCCCCTCGTTAGACATTACGAGAGAGAGAGAGTGTGTGTGTCTGTGTGAGGAGGGGGAGTGGTGGAATTTTCTCCTTTCTTGTATGCTAATGGATGGAAGACAGTGTAGAATTTGCTTTCATCCTATCCCTTTCGCTTTCCCCCTTTATCTCTGTGCATTCTTACCATATATTTCTATATTGAAATGCTTTGTTCAACTTTATTATTTAAAGGCAAGTCCATAAAGTCACCATGATATAGAAAAAAACAGTTGATCCTTTCCAAAATTTGGAATCAATGCCAAAAGATTTCCAAACTCCCCATTTTTAATGATGTGATTTAATGCATATGTTCGATTCTTCTGGACTTATCTTGCATCGAAATGTTGAAGCCTAGTAAGGCAATATATTCACAAAACGGCTTTACTTTGAGACATGGTTATTCACATCTCCACCACACACACACACACACACACACACACACACACACCCTCCTCCCAGTGGGATCAGGGGAGCAGGTTGTGGAAACATTTGTAACATTTGGTGAGAGCAAATCCCTCAGCTTTCTCTTGAAAAGAAGTAGCCACCTTCCTTCTAAAAGGAGCTCTCGTTCAGCGGACCCCCTCTCCCCACACCGGCCTAGAACTCGCGCGCCCTTCACACCCCTCGCCACGGCCCGCAAATCCCCCCTTTATCCGCTGGCAGCCAGATGGGGTGGCAGGAATAATAGGCAGAGCCCAATGAGCCCCATTCAATTTGTTCGGGCATGTAAAGGAGCTTGTAAGCCGCTCCATTTGAGCAGGGTGTAATAGTAGCCAGGGGAGCGGAGGCTACGTTAAGACTTAATTACCTACTAATGGTTGTTGTAGGGACAAAATCCCACTCCTATCAGATCGGTGGTCGTTGTGGGGGGGGCCTAGAATGAGAGAAAGAGAGAGAGAGAGAGAGAGAGAGAGAGAGAGAGATATCAATTTGCTGAATGTTCCATATCACAGTTTGTTTGCAAGAGATTATGAACTTTACCAAGTAAGAGTGAAAAAGAGACAAACAAACACACTGAGTAAGAAATAGACGGTATTTGTCTTCTGTAGGCTGAGAGAGAAAGTTCACTCAGTGTCCTCCCCCTTTACTTCATTTCTTTCTTTTTATTTGGAGGAAGATTAGCAGGATTAAGAATGACTCACATATGCTCCTCCTCACCATTGGTATTCACCACAACACAGGGCCAACTGCCACCCAGACGGGAGAGTGACAGAGAGATAACTAATTGTGATGGACATCACTAGACATGTAGATACTAAACATACGAGAGAGGATTGGAATTGGATAATGTAATTGTATTAATTAATACAAATATCGTTAAGGTTCTCCTTGATTGCACACTCTCGGTCACACACTCGCACACACACACAAAACGTATTCACACTCATTCAAATTTGGAGTTTTGTGCGGAAGGGGATTATAAGTAGGTTTTGCTTTTCAAACTGAGTTCTTCTACATTTAAACATTTTTAAATAGATTTTCTCTCTCTCTCTCTCTCTCTCTCTCTCTCTCTCTCTCACACACACACACACACACACACACACACACACACACACACACACACACACACACACACATGCATGTGCCATTATCTCATAAACATGATTAAAACAAAAGAGGGCATGACTGAGCCAAAATTCTGAATTAACACTCATTTCAAGCAGCATCTCAACACCCCACATTCATCAACCTACAGGTGGCAAAAGCTCTCTGTTTCTCACTTTTCTGTATCTCTCTGCTTCTGGTTCTGTTTTAATGGATGAGCTCAAACTCTACAAATAGCTTGATTAGATTAGCAGTGTATGTGTTAATGCCTGCTGTCTTTAACTCTTCCATTTTCTGCACCTGAACTGTGAAGTTCGATTTGGTGCCACTTCTCCACTATAATGGAGGTTTTTCATTAATTTTATTTTCAAATGTTAATCTTTAGTTTATCAGTTAAATGAAAAGAAAATAGACTGAAAGATTTGTTTTTTTTTACCTTTTTACATATTAGAAATCACACTGTGCTGAGAGCACATTCACTCATTCACTCATTAACACATTCACTCATAGATTTATCAGTCTTCATGACTGTACCATTCAATTGGTACAGATATCGTTTCTTTTTGTTTTAATTTTACATATAGGAAAGTACACAAGGGTAGCTTTAATAAGCTTTCAAAGTAGTAGTTCATGTGAAATGTTACATACTAAAGGTAAAAATGTGTCCCCTCACACCCAAGACAAGGAAAAGTCAAATTTAATGTCTGACAATGCAAAAGAAAACCTGAAATGTATGCAATATTATGTGGGACTTCTGACTTACCAGAGAAGCCAGTTTTTCACGAAGAAATGTTTGTGTCCTTAATTAGACAGAGACAGTGTACTGAAGCAGCCTGGGTTGGTGAACTTCCCGTCGGTGTGTAATTGCTCCCAGGGCAGTTGCATTGTCTGATGTAGTGAATTTTCTCCCAGGCTGACATTTTCCCATAATCATAAGTACCACAGGCTGACAAACAGCCTGCTTTTTCCGGTTGTTCGAACTCTTCGTTACTCTAATCCAGACAGCCGTGGCCTATATTACAATTCAGCCTCATTTAACAAAGTAAGATTATTGGAATTCATAATGAACAGCACCGTGATTAGACAATGACTTCCCTCGATTGTCATTAGCATAAGCTCATCATTGTGCATAAACATGCTAACAGACGGATAAAAGCTCTGCAGTGGTGAAACAATCGTAATACTGACCTCAGGTCTAGGAATAACAAGGACCTGTTGAGCGCCTGCGCAAGAGGAGCACCTGACTCTGCGAGAGACACCGCTCCATAACCCAGAAACTTTTTTTAACTTGCAGCTTGTGACTGCTCTGTCTGTCTAGCTTGATTCCTTCTATCTCCTCCAAGATTATCTTTTAGTCCCTTTTTGTTGACTTTTTTTTTTTTTACTATTCGATTCTGGTTTGTTAAAGAGTCAAGTGAATGATGAGTTCAAGTGCTCGTGTGCTTTTAACAGATATTTGTCATTTTGCATGTGAAGACTACAAGTGACAAAAGTGCAAAGCATCAAAAATGATAAAGGATTAATAAATAATGATTGCATTGGTCAGCATGTAATAACATTTATAGTAGGGAAACACTTACACCAATACTTCATAACTCACACTAAAACTAACTGGACACTGGACACCACATATCTTAACACCATCATTATCTTCATCATCATTATCATCACCACCACCATTAATATTATTATGATTATTATTATGATTATGATTATTACAATTATTATTATTATTATTATTATTATTATTATTATTATTATAACAATTACTACTACTGCTACTACTACTACTACTACTGGTAGTAGTAGTAGCAGTAGTAGTAGTAGTACTAGTAGCAGTAGTAGTAATTGCTGGTAGTAGTAGTAGTAATAGTAATAATATCATAATTGTAATCATTTTAATAACTTTTACAATTATTATTATTGCTCCTACAACTATAGGTTTCTACTACTAGTACTAATAATAGTATAACTGCTAGTAGTATCATCATAATAACTAAAATTATTATTCCAAACATTACAAATAATACTTATACAACTGCTACTTCTACCTCTCATTAGTATTAGTATTTGTAGTAGTTGTATTAGTACTAATACCAGTATAAGTATAATCATAACTATCACTTTAATTATTTTTTACAAATACTATTATTATTATTACTTCTACAATTACTATTACCAGTGCTACTACTACTAAACTACTAGTAGTATTATACCAGTGAATTAGTAGTGGTATAGTTATTTATATTCGTTAGATTATAAGGAGCACTTTATCCCTTTGTGTCTGTCCTCATGCCGCATGTCCATCTTGTCCATATTGTCCATCTTGTGTTAATTGACGGATTATAACGGTTCACAGTTTTGCACGCTTCGGTTGTTAACGTCCTCAATGCGTTTCAACGGTTAAAGTGAGGCGTGCGCGCCAATCAGAGGCTCGGGCAGGAGCCGGGGGTCGCGGGGGGTCGCGGGGTAAAACCAAGAAGCGACTCATTCACTGTGCGCTGCAGGTGTGTGTGTGTGTGTGTGTGTGTGTGTGTGTGTGTGTGTGTGTGTGTGTGTGTGTGTTTGTGTGTTTAAAAAATTAATAGTTCCTACATGAATAAAAATCCAATATCAGTCTCCTGGTTTGATTGTGTATTTTTATAGTAGTTATTGTATTTAAAGTCTATCTCCTATTTGTCACCTTCTCTAATGTATCTCCTACTTTTGCTCTTAGATCCTGTAAAGAACCAACTTTTAAAAGTCTAATCCCTGTTTTTGTGTCTGCAGTACTAGTTTTTGCGCTGATGTAAACGCTTTGTTGCATACCGGGAGGTTTTTGCGCATGGTCCGAGCGCCTCTTAATGACCGACTCCGCAGTCTGTCGCGCTGATGGTTGGTAATCTAAACCTAGCCGCGCGCTCCCGGGGTGCCATATGCGAAGTGTGTCTAATTTAGTTAATGAAGCCTCTCGTTTCTTTGTAATGACATCAGACTCACCCCCTCCGCCCCGTGCGAGCCTCCTCCCCTCCCCGCGCTTCGCCGGAGACCCGATTGGTTGCGCACGGGCAGTCGGTGAGGAGCAGACACACCGTCCCGGCTGACTTCCCTCAGGTCCGCTCTATAAAACGCGTGCGTCACTCTGCCCACGGGCCAAACACGCCGTCACGACTTAACCGGAGTAACCAAGCCAGGAGCGCGCTCGCTGTACCCGTCTTCGGTAAGTTTTTATACAGCTGGGAAAAAGTTTCACCAAAGTTTGGACATCTTGTAATTTAATCTGATGTTTTTTTTTGGGTGGGTTTGTGTCTTGTGCCCAGATGTTTGTATTGCATAAAATTGCAATTACAGTTTCAAGAGCATCTCTGTTTGCAGCAGTTAATTAGACGTGCTTAATAATTGCATTTTAATTTAGATTGTTTTAGTTTACACTAAATAAACAAACATGTCTTGCTGCATGATGTTGGTGTGTAATGATGCTTATTATCAGGCATCGTGCTCATTATTTTCAACTTTGTATTTCCGCTTAGACATTGGCCTAAACAGATTTATAAATACATCCAGAGTTGGTCTAAGACATGGACTCCGATACGAGCAGAGTGTCCAGTCGGCCGTCTTCTCCAGAAGGAGACGATATGTTCCTATCTGCAGCGAAGAAATCGGCGGGTTTCTCGGGCGCAGTTTCTTCTACACAGAGTGACTCATCCCCGGAGATGAGCGCGGACATGCGCGGCCTTTCGAGCGGTGACGAAAACCATCTCGGCCTCAAGATGTTCTCCAAGAAAGACCGCAAGCTGCTGTCCGAGAATGAGCTCCAGACCATCCGCTTAAAGATCAACAGCCGCGAGCGCAAACGCATGCACGACCTGAACATCGCCATGGATGGGCTGCGCGAGGTCATGCCGTACGCGCACGGGCCCTCGGTGCGCAAACTCTCCAAGATTGCCACGCTGCTGCTGGCGCGCAACTACATCCTCATGCTGAGCAACTCACTCGAGGAGATGAAGCGGCTCGTCAGTGAGATCTACGGCGGTGGAGGCGGAGGAGGCAGCGGTGGCCATCACACGACCTTCCACCCGTCTGCCTGCGGCACTCTGGCGCACGCCACAGCTCCACTTTCCAGCCATGCAGCTGCTGCTGCTGCTGCTGCCGCCGCCGCATCTCATCCGGTTCACCATGCGCTCCTCCCGCCAACCGTGTCCAGCGCGGCCGCTTCTCTATCAGCACCAGGCCTTTCGACCGTGGCTTCAGTAAGACCCCATCACGGACTCCTGAAGGCGCCGACACCCGGAGCGGGCCCTCTCACCTCGAGCTTTCAGCACTGGGGAGCGAGCATGCCGTGCCCATGCAGCATGTGCCAAGTCCCCGCGCCTCATATGCCCAGTATGAGCTCGGTTATGCCGCGCCTGACCAACGACTCCAAATGACTCAAACAACTTTTTGAACATGAGGAACAATATGAAAACTTTATATTGAAAGACACTTAAAGACTGATTCCTGATTTGATACCGCTTCAGTTCCCATAATCGGCTTTGCCTCCAATAAACATTCCGGGTGAATTGGATCATTTTAGAAAGACATCTCAGTGACACTAACATAGATTTATTCCCCCCTAACACGGTAGCTGGAGTAGCTTATACAGCAGGGTACATTTACTTCTGAGTCTATTCTGACTTTTTCAAGAAACAAACTTGGGAAGTATAACCCAAACCTTAAGTGTGTAAATAAGCGTGTAAATATGTAGTGTTTGTACAGTATGAGAGTTTTTATAATTAGGTTTTGGGGTGAATTCGTTTACCTGAGACTGAAATCGTATCGCACCTACTCATCTGTTTCTTTACTTCATTTTCCTCTTTATTTCCTCCTCCCTCTTTATTTCATTTATTTTTTTCTAATTTTCTCCTGTTTTACTGTTGCCATTGTCCGATACAAAGAATGATCATTTTTATTTTTTATAAAAGTGTGAAACGATATTTATTTACTTATTTGCGATGGTATGTTAAATGAATGGGAAATGTGCTGAAATTGTAATTGTAGTTAAATAAAAAAAAAAATCATTAATATTAACTGCACTTTTTCATTTTCAGAGTAAAACCTTTGTTCCATATACCTGATTATTATTATTATTATTATTATTATTATTATTATTATTATTATTATTATTTGCAATGTATTTTCTCCATGTTCCTGACATTAATGTTGTCCAGGATATTAATTCTCTAAAAAAGACTTAATTGAATAATAGCTGGGGAAAGTAATTACACATTTGGGACAAGAAACTGTACTTTATAACAGCCTTCAAAAAAATCATTAATCAATTAATTAATTACAAATTATTAACATAAAAAATATCTGTGCAATAAAATTACATCTAGAAATGTAACACGATTACAGATAAACAGCTCAAATTACAGCAAATATTAAACTAATAACGAATTTATTCATGAATACGATAATATTGTAAAAAATAATAGCTACACACACACAAACACACACACACACACACACACACACAAATGGAGTTTGAGCGTTGTGAATATACACAGAAAAAAAATTATTATATAACTGCAAACAACAGAGATAAAAAAAAATAAAACATTAGTACAATGGTTAAATGTAATAATAATGATAATAATGATAATAATAGGATAAAACCTGTATCAATGGATCAATCAAAAATTTAATATAGTAAGTTAATCTTGTCATTAACATTGTTAGCTAAATTATTCTTGCTTTTACTGTATATATTCCATTTAAGCTTCATGAGATTATTAATTGATCTTTACTAAATATACAATTTTAAAAAACATCAGAGTACAAATAAAAAGCAAACACATAAAACATGCCCAATGATAAATTGGATTTGAATGTGTAAGAAAAGGAACAGTTCAGACAGCGAGCATTAGAAAGAATCAATCCAGCAGGATTGCAGTTGCAGCTGCAGGGGACTTTTTTTTCGCGTATTTTACTTTTTATTTAAATTTTTTTAGAATATTTTTGCATTTGTTTGGTTTCCTTTGTGTTCAGCATGGATTAAAATATTTCCGAGCAGAATAAAAAGAGTTTGAGCGATGTGAATATACACAGAAAAAATCAGCTGAGCTGTTTCTGAGCTCAGCTGAAGCTGTGCTTCAAAAGTCATAGATTATTTTATATGTAAATACATTTTACAGTCTAGACCTTTCAACAGAGAAAAGGGAGCATCACCAAACATCCCACTACAAGAGATCAGAGATAAGATAAGATAAGATAAGATAAGATAAGATAAGATATACCCTTATTCGTCCCACAGTGGGGGAAATTTCTTTGTTACAGCAGCAAGAAAAAAATAATAATAAATGCAAATATATAAAAGAATAGACGAATAGACATAATACAGTATACAAGTATATACACAACACAATGTATAAATACAAATAAGGAAAAAGTATTGCAGGTAATATTGCACACAGGTGGACTTGCACGTATTGCAGGAAAATATGCAGGTTTTGCAGGTAATATTGCACACAGGTAGTATTATTACACAGTTAAACAGTAATAACAGTGTGTATTATAGGACTGGTTTTACTGGGAGCAGCTTTGATTGTAAAGTCTAATAGCAGCAGGGAGAAAAGACCTTCTGTATCGCTCCTTCACACACAGGATGTAATGTAAAATGTAAAATAATGTTGAAAACGGTCCCACCATCCACTACCACCATCTATCTATCTATCTATCTATCTATCTATCTATCTATCTATCTATCTATCTATCTATCTATCTATCTATCAATCAGTCTATCTATCTATCTATCTATCTATCTATCTATCTATCTATCTATCTATCTATCTATCGTTTAAAGATGAAGAAAAACTCCAGATCCTGAACTCCTGTATAACAATAACTATGTGTTTGAAGGCATAAAGCACTGGAGGTCTTATAAGTTTGACTCCGTATTAAACTGATGTAAGGGGTCTGCTAAATGTCTTGTCTCGCTTTACAAACATCTGCTTGTTAGCGGTCTCCGCCGCCTTGCCCATTTGCTGCGCGTAAAAATGCAATTACCCCGAAAAGTAATGAGAATTACACGCTATCGCGTTTCCAAATTAATCACCGCGCGCCTCCCCCGCCGAGCCACCGTACGCCCTCTACACTAATAATCTCTCTCTTTCTCTCTTTCTCTCTCTCTCTCTCTCTCTCTCTCTCTCTCTCTCTCATTGCAGCCTCCGTGCCAATTAAGCGCTGACACGCGGTCATTGCGCCAGGTACTGCCGTAAAGTGCGCAATTAACTGCCACCGAACTGCACTTTAACTTTACCAAACGAATGAGGCCCAAAGTGCAAATATTTGATTATGCAGACCAAAATGCGCGAGGATTCTGCAGGACCTGATGCCACGACTTAAACCGTGCTCACTATAATATGTGCATTTCGTGATATAGTTACGAAATTTAAACTCGTGTTCATGGACACGAATTTCCCTCTTTTTTTTCCAGTCATTGGTGTTAATTATACAGTGTGCTGATTATTATAAAGGGCAGTATGTGATTGCATTGCATCAATAGATTAAACAGTAGACAATATTAGAACATCCTGTTCTAATATTTGCAATTAAATCCATCATGAGATTGGGAAAACGACAACTGTGTGATCCAGGTAATAGAGAACATAACAGAATGTAACAGAAAATAATAAGCATGTAACATGTAAAAACGTGCTGCTGTGGTTTTGTTTCACATAATTGTTCTAACATTATCTTCCTAGGACAAGAATGTAAAAAAAAAATATCTATATTAAATATAAAATAAAACAAAATGTGAGAGATTTGAGAAAGATATAATAGATAATGATAAACTGGTATTTAAAAAAAAAAAGTGCAAATATATTTAGATGTGCAAAATATCATTAGATCTTTCTTTTTCCTGTCAATTGTTTTATTTTATTTGCCAATCATTAAAAATTATCATCTGTAACTATCAATATGTCATGATGTTTGAAGAGTAATTTGCAATTTAGAATTTTGCAAAAACAAAAGGAGATAAATGGACTTTGAATCATGATAACCATTTAATGAATTTGTGATATATTGAATTTACATGCTGCATTCAGTGTATAATTCATTTAGAGAGGAAACGACTTTGTTGGAATGATCGGAAATGGAAATGGACTAAACTGAGTTTGCTGAAACTGAAAAGCGCTATTCTCACAAAGACCCTGTTCCAAATGTGATAGGTGTTGATAAAGGATATGATACTGAAATCCAAATAAAACACTGAAATGGAAGCATGAGATTATTCCTAATATCTGCCCATTTCCCCCAGGGTCAAAACAATATTAGCCATCAGCTTTCACACATTGTAGAAAAGGCTTTACACTGTTCTGTCCATCGTCCACTCAGGGATGGATTTAAAGTAAAGAGTATGGACATTTTTTACTCATCTCCAAGGCAGCAGTCCTAAAAGATTAAAAGGACAGATTGTGGTTTTTTTTTTTTCTTTTTTTTTTTTTACTTTCTACTTTTTGAATATTTATGGTGCATCTTCTCTGTGTGTGTAACATTTCTCATTTTTTAAATCCCTGGTCCAGTCCAGATGCAGTCTCTTTCAAACCAGGGTCTGTGTTGGCACAAAAGATTAGAAGGAATTGGAACAGTGCAAACACCAAATGAAAAGAAAGCATAGAGAGAAAATAAACAAATAAAATAAAGTGTTATTGTCGCATTGTAAGACAATCGAGGTTGTATGAGAGAGGATTATCTCTTTATTGTGGTTTGGAACTCCAGTCCTGTTGGGATTAGTACAGTGTCGGGATGTGCCTGATTTATTCATCATTTTTACTATTAATGTTATTCAGTCACTATGATCATGCCAAGAAACCATCATGGACTGAGGTGGTGTGAATGTGTATGTGTGGGGGTGTTGATACAGTAGCCATATGAGCACTCATCTCCCCGGGGAGGACTAATCCTCTCTCTCTTACTCTCCTTCATCTGTTCTTCCTTAAACGGCGCATGGCACTGACTCGAATGCTTTAATACCAGAAGACATAACTAGGAGTTCAGGAAGTAATATTCTGTAATGTTTCATACTGTGTATAGTTTCCAAACTAGCTGGACATCTGTGTGTGTGTGTGTGTGTGTGTGTGTGTGTGTGTGTGTGTGTGTGTGTGTGTGTGTTTAAACAGGGCTATCAGGTCAGGAGCAGAGGTTATGTGTGCATCCAAAGGTCTTATGATCTAAAGCTGATGAACTCCCATATATGATGGATCAATGTGTTTATTGAACGCTTCAGAGCCACAAAGACAGATGGAGAAGATAAAGAAAGACAGAGTGAGATGAAGCAAAGTATAAAAGAGAGGCAGATAGAAAGAGCAAAAAAGAACTGGCATTGAGAGTGTTTAAACAGTTAAAGAAAGAGGGGATAATCCTGTAAGAGCGGTGAACTCTTGGATATTCATGACTGGCCGAGTGTGGACACTCTATGAAAAGAGGACATGTCTTGGTCACAACACATCATCAAAGAGCACCATGGGAGCTCCACAGGCCAGTGTGTGTGTGTGTGTGTGTGTGTGTGTGTGTGTGTGTGTGTGTGTGTGTGTGTGTGTGTGTGTGTGTGTGTACCTATCTGTGTGTGTTACAAAACCTTTGTTAGCAGCTGTCTGGCTTAAACCATTCAGAGAGGAAATGATCTGATGAGGGTTCATCCCGCTTCATGAAAAGCTGCACAGAGAGAGTGAGAAAAAGTGAAGGAGAGAGAAAGAGAAAGTGAGTGTCGAATTATTCCTGTTTGCTCTGAAATCTGAGCTTTTTCAAGCATATGCTTCAGTTAAACCCCAAGGGAACCCACACACACAATAACCTTTTAAAACCCCAAATTATATTAGAGCCAACTTTCTGTGCTCGTCTTCCCAAAGTAACTGTTTCACTCTTTTAGAAGTGCAGAGAAGTTGAAATAACTTGCATTTGATTCATTTCAAGTTGATGCAAATGTTTATATTTAACCTGATTTTAATTCATGTGGGGCAACAATACATGATTTCAGAGAATTGAAAAAACGATTGTATAATGTTAATAGTTGTAATGTTCGAATGTACAGTATCTTACAAAAGTGAGTACACCCCTCACATTTCAGCTGCCATTTTAGTGTATCTTCTTAAGGGACAATACTATAGACATGAAACTGGGATATATTTTATAGTAGTCAATGTGCAGCTTGTATAGCAGTATTGATTTAAAATTCAAAATATCTGACAACAAAAGTAAGATCAGGTGCAGAAGCCGACTTCAAAAAAGACAAAAGTGCTGCCAGTATTGCATAAGAAATTGCAGAAGCAGAAAGTCCATACACCCCACACTGCAATAAGTGGTTTTGCATGGTCCCAGAAGAAACCTTCTTCTGAAGCTGGTTTACAAAAAAGCCTCCAACTGTTTGCAAAGAAGTTGAAATAAATGACAGAAAACATGTCCTGTGGTCTGATGATAAACCTGTTTGGCTCAGATGATGTGGCGATGCTCTGGTGATGAATATCAAGAGAATTGTGTCTTGCCTACTGTCAAGTATGGTGGTGGTAGCATGGAGTGCTGCTGGTACTGGAGAGTTGCGATTCATTAAGGGAAACATGGATTTCAACATGTACTGTGACATTCTGAAGCAGAACATGATGCCCTTCCTTCAGAAACTGTGAAAGGTGATGGAGTGGTCAAGTATGTCTCCAGACCTGAACCCTTTTGAGCACCTGTGGGGGCATCCTCAATCAGAAGGCAGAGAAGTGCCGTATGTTTAACATTCAGCAGCTTCATGATGTCATTATGGAGGAGTGGAAGAGGATCCCAGCAACAACCTGTGCAGCACTGGTGAATTCCATACACAGGAGGATTAAGGTAGTGCTTTGAAAACAGTTTTACCATGTTCACTTACTTTCACTCATTCACTATTTATTGCCAGTTATTTTTACAATAATGGCTGTATGCTAAGTTATTTTTAGAGGCCTGTAAATCTGTATTGCTATACAAGCTGCACAGTGAATAAAGTATATCCAAGTTTCATTTCTATAGTAGTGTCCCTTGAGAACATATAATAAAATGTTTGCTGGAATGTGAGGGGTGGGTTACTGTATTTTATCTATATACCAAGCACATAGAGCCAGTTTAGAGAGTTTTACAAGTGTGCAATTTAGATTAAATATTCCTTTAAATTACTTATTTAAGGGGACTTTTTTTTTTCTTCAATTAAAAGTGATATTACATTAAATTGAATACATGGCCACTATTTTCATTGTTTGATCATAACACATTAATGATTAAACATATAACTCTATTTCGTTCAAGAATTCCTTCACTAATTGAAATGGATAAAAATGTTTTAATAAATATATTTTTTTAATTAAATGTTTTATGTTATATATGCATCCACAACATATACCACAAATTAATGTAATCATCCAATGAACTAGAAAAAAATATAAAAGAAAAATAGTGCTACTAAAATAAAGTTTAAGATAGCTACCATGGACATAGCAAGTTGTTTAAGGCTCTTTGTTTTGTTTTTTTTTCCATTCCAGCAATGAGATAAATCTTCATTCATTCATGAAAAATTAAACAGCTAAACAAAAAGACTAAACAGTCTTAATTTACTGTAGAACTACACTTGAAATCTTTTAAGTATGCTTAAATGATGTCACCTTAAATTGTAAATCATCTCACTTTGCTTTTTTATAATTTATCTTCATTGTGTTTCATTTATCCTGATCAATGTCTGAAAACTTGATACTAATCACACCATGCTGTTGTCACCAACCTGCTCAGCTAATGATCTCCTCACAAAGTTCAAAGCACTGATTACTGTGATTTGATCAGTACACAGCTGTGACAAAGATAGCTATACAAGTATTATAGTATTTTTTTAATATATGAATTACAATTTAAATGGTATACTGAAATTTCCTATACTAAATCATTTGTAACTCTTTGTCTGTTTCCTCATGACCTTGGCTGTGGAGCATGGTGTGTTTCCGATTTTTCTTGTCTTGTTGAATTGCCTTTTTGAACTGTGCATTCCTTTGCCAGTATGTCTTCTGTTCAAGTCTGTATCCTTTCTTTCTCTTACTGCTTGTTCGTCCAGCTTTGGACCAGCCCTTCTCATCCATCATATCTTTCACTTTTCTATTACCTCCATAACCTTCCTCTTGTCCCCTTTGCATAGAGTGTGGGAGTAAGCTGTGATCCACACACACACAAATGCAAACGAGGAACTTTATTAGAGGATATGGGCCCTGTGAGGTTGCTTTTCAGCTGTGTTAAAGATGTCAGTGTCAGACGAAGATTCATCACTGTCGGATTTCGGATGAAAAAGCAGTCTGCCTGGGGATAACTTCTTGATCTCTCCATATGGATGACCTGAGACATCTTAAAATCCCAAACTTTCAAATGTTTTGACAAATGTATGTTCTTTGCTGTGCACAAGACATGGTTACACTAAAAAAAAAACTATTGTTCATTAAAGTAACGCATAAACTTGCTTTTTAGACAGTGTCCAGCAGTGGTGATGGACACTCAAAGCTCAGTTTTAAGATGCACATGTTCCTTGAGTGAGAGCTCTCATTAGCGAAATATGACACGTCGAGCAGCTGTCACTGAGTAGTTAGTGACAGCTCTAATCAGTGTGTCCTCAGCGGGCCATGACTAACTGTGAGTGTGTGACAGTGAGTTTTTGATTTTGGCTCTGATGTGTCGCCTGTGCTTCGGCCATGAGGACAAAAGACCCACAGGTCATCCCTCCCTGGCTCCTTCTCCATCTGAGTAGGCTCCAGCTCTGTCCAGGCCAACATTTCCCACAGCATGCTGGGAGGCACAATGCCCAGCCTTCAACCCATTGGTTCCGCTCTATTAACAGCTTGTAAACTTCTCATAGATGTGGCCCTGAGCCTGAAGCCACATAGCAAACTGGATTTACATAGTTCCGATGTTCTCCTCATCACTCACATACTGTTTTCCCCAATCACAACCCTTTCTCCCTCAGTTGAAGTTTTTTTTTTCATATTGTTTTGTCTGTGGATCAACCGTCCTAGAGACTCTGTGTCTCTGCACCTGTCTCCCTATAGAGCTGGAAATGAGAGTACATAGTTGTTGACATCTGTTAACTTCTCATTAGAACTTTGCTTTATGCAGGTTATCTGGTGCACAGGACAGCTCGGTACAGCACACCGTGTGGCCACAAGCTGGCGAGGGCCCAGCAGCCGGCGGGTGAGTGAGTGCAGCGGGCATTTAGCAGACGCTCCAAAGCGTCTGTGTCCAAGCTATGAATATGGAAGCAGACGTTATCTGTTTCCTCGGTGCTGATTTCAGTGTGTTATCTGTTGTGACCTTTCAGATGGTTGGAAAGGGAGTTTGCATAAGCTGTCAAACTTCACAACCAGCCGAACTTCTGTGTTTGTTTGTTTGTTTGTTTGTTTGTTTGTTGGTTGGTTTTATTCATTGGCTTGTATGGCGCAATTAAGCTGACAGGCCTGGCAGCATAGCTCTTTTTTTTGCAGCCATATGCAGCACATCATTAGCCAAACTCCGGCCCAGTTTTTTAAGAAGTAAGTATAAATCTGGCTGCTAGACTGGGTTACATTTAGAATGTTTTGACCAGTAAAAGGTGCCAGCGTAAGTAATTTGTTCTGGAATGGTCTTGTTAACATGAGCGTTAGTCTCAGATATGCTGGTAATAGTACTATTTTAACTGCCAGTCTACTTTAGCCATGTTCAAACTAGACCTTCAGCTTGTGAAATCAGATGCCTTCTGCAACATCGAGTGGAAATGACCATGTTAACATATACAGTCACAAGTGCAGCGACACTGCAAACCGAGCATTTCTTCAGATGTTTATTTTATATTATTTTCAAAGCTGTGTTTTGTAAAACAGAACAGCATAACATCTCTATAATTAGTGCTCTCTTCTACCTGTATTTTCTGATTTCGAAATTTTGTCACTTGTCTTTACGTGACATAAATTCGCAGGTTAAAGTTCACCAAACTTGAACTTGGAAAGCAGCAACCTGCAAAACCGCATTGGTGTGCGAATTTGCAATGTCTACCTGCTCCAAGTGGAGGAAAAAGTGTAGTGAGACTGTAGCTTGATTTAATTGGTACAATTATGTTTTTAAAACCATTTTCTTACTCTAGCTGCCTAATCTGAGCCACAGCATACATATTACGGCAGAAAAAAGAGCTGTAGTGCAATGCATTCTGGATAATTGAACCAAAATATATTAAAAAATTGCACTATATGGACGAAGGTTTGTAGACGACAGACCATAGGATTTGTGTTGTTGTTTTTTTAAATATAATGTTTTACATTTATTCTCCATTTGCTGTTTTTTGCTCCACTTTTTTGGGAAGATGGTCAGTTATACTTTGAAGTGGGCTTGTAAATAATTTTTTTTGTTTAACCACAAGGGTGTTAGGAGGTGTTAGGGCGTGAGAAGGATTAGGTTGTAGTCAGTATTCTATTTTATGTTCAATAGGGCTGAGGTCAGAGATCTATAGCAGGCCATTCAAGATCATCCATTTAAATCCACGTAAACGATATCTTCATGGAATTCGCTTTGTGCAGAAGATCTCCTACTTTAAGTGAAGAAAAGATTTTATGCTACCACATCCAAAGACATCCTATACATATCGTGTGTCTATAATTTTGTGGCAATAGTTTATGGAAGAAAAACATGTAACTGGAAATATCAGGTCTCCCAATATGTTTTTTACATATAGTGTAAATGGTAAATGCATACAAAGTTCTTTTCAAACAAATAGTTTATCTAATTATATTGCAATTTAGTTTTTGTTAGCTCTGTGTTTCTCTGGTTTAAGTAGCTTTTGTGACATATAAACTTACTTGACAAAGGATTATATGATTTTCTATAATTAACGGAAAGAGTTAATGGATACATATTAAGCGGACCCTCCAGTTAACGCTTTTTATTGTGTGCAATAAGGGGACAATAAGAATCTTTTTTTAGTATGACTTTGAAAATAAACTTTGAAAAACAGGTGTAAGAGCTTGGTTTGAGAGAATTCTAGGTAAATTGCATTGGATGGTAATAAACAGAGGTCATCCATTTAAAATAGTTTTAGAATATGTGAGCAATAAATAAATGCACTTGTCTGTTTGAGGCCAGCCAGCAGAGTCCTGCTAAACCAGGCATGCTGTAATGTTTTAGTAGTGTCCACAGGAAACAGGCTCGGTGTGAATGAGCTGATTGAAGCTCCAGGTGCAGATCCAGAAACAGAGGCCTGGCCGGCCAGCTTGGCCCAGCCGGAGCACACCGAGGACCCCACAAAGACAGCCCTCATGCCCCTGCCTGGCTCCAACGGGCCCTAACCCACAGCAGCCTGGTGATAAAGGGGAGCAGTGGATGCTGGGGGCAGGGGTACGGATGTGATCTCCCCCACACCGCACCATTCAGCCCCCGCAAGCTGGAAGGAAGGATGGAGAGAGTGGAGGGGGGCAGTGGGGTGGGTGGACACCAGGTTCTTTCTTTGCCCCTCTTTTTCATCTCCTCTCTCTGTCTCTGTGGCGGTGCAGGTGTCCCTTTCTGGCCTGTCCCTCGCTCCTTCTTTCTGTTGCTGTTTCTTTTCATGGATGCACACACAGACATGTATATATGCACACACTCGCACACAAAACACACACAGCGGACAAACAAGCAGCTCTAATCCATCACAGGCTGGCTTTTATAGGTTAAATTGTAGAAAAACACACAGCCCCCACATACACATTCACATAATACAGGCAGGTTGTGTTCTGTTGCTCTGCAGGTGCCTGGCATGGTGATTGCTCTTTTACTGCAGTTCCTGTCTGTCATGTGTAAAATTGTGCGAGTGTGAGTGTGGATGCCATAATAGTATTCACCAGGCAGACAACACCGGTTGCTCTAACCACTTGCTATAACCTCCTCACTATTCGCATCCTTTCATTTCAAAAACACTTCCTTTATTTCCTTGTTTTGAACATGGCATCATTCACTCTTTCTCTCTCTCTGTCTCCCTTTTCTCTGTAACTTCCCTTAAGGGGCAGGATTATAGATAGAATGTCAAAATAGAGGATGTGACTGTTTTGTAGCTTTTTGCCTTCTTGGGAGGGAGGAGAAGAGAACGAGTTAATTGCAGCATTAGCTCATTACCTGTGTCTTCTCTTCCTCATTTGCTCCCTATGCTCTGAGAGTGTGGTCCAGCCAGAGACTGCATGACAGAGATGTCTACTTGGACAGATCTGTTATCCTAGGACTAAAGTATCAGTCAAAGGATATCAAGAGGATTCACACGATCATATTTTGTTTGATTTAGATTTCTTTTGTATTTTATTCATTGTTTTTTGCCTGGCAGTTACTTAGTGGATGAGTGTGGACTTCAGAAACTTCTTCACTGGAGGTTAAATTCTAGAACTGTTATTGGATTAATCCAAGTGGAAGTGTTTTGAATCAAGAATCAATAGCAGTAATTATTTCCATCCTGGTTGGACTTAGACTCTCCTGGATCTATTGCTGTGATCTAGCTCTGTATTGGACTTTTGTGAGCATATCATTGATCTGTGGTGCAAGTGCAGTTTTGAGGGGGTGTTTTTAAGACCTCAGAAGCATGCAGCCTGTGTCTAGTCTCAGGGGCATTGGACACAGAGAGGGCACATTTTATGAGCTCATGCCCAGATCAGGAATGGTTACAGGAGTTACAGGGGTTGGAGGATCAGGTTCTAGCTCTGGGGGTCTCCAGAGCCCTCAGAGACACCCTAAATTTCCTCGAGAGCTCAGCTTAGAGGAGCAGCAGGAACTCAGACGGAAAATCAACAGCCGTGAGAGGAAGAGAATGCAAGATTTAAACCTGGCCATGGATGCTTTGAGGGAGGTGATGGTACCATACTCTTCTTCCGCAACCTCATCCTTGGGGGCAGGAGCAGGTTTGCAGCATCCTTATCTACCCCTTGGAGCTTCTCCGAATGGCCGCCGTCTTTCAAAGATCTCCACGCTGGTCTTGGCCCGCAACTACATCCTGCTCCTTGGCTCCTCCCTCCAGGAGATGAGGCGGCTGCTAGGTGAGGTCAGTATCGGGGGGACTGTACCACACCTGCTTCTGACAAGAGGGTGGCCATTATTCACTGGTCCAGGACAGCTCTTGCTCAGCTCACCAGAACAGCAACTTGGACTGGCCCAGTGTTCCTCACTGCCACTGAACAGTGCCCCAACTCCAGAGGACTCTGTAGCATGGGGGTCACGGGGGGTGACAGGAGGACCACTATGCCCCTGCCGAGTGTGTCGGGTACCAAGAGTGGTTCATGCAACTCCTACAGCTCGCTTCCAGAAATGACTAAACTTATGACAATGATTGGAATTACAATAATTGCTCCTTTCAAAAAATTACTTTCATAAAGGCAAATCAGTTGGCTTCTTTTGTTACTCCTCATTGTGTAAATAATTTTTTTATAAAATTGATAATAAAACAATTTAGTGTAATGTCCACTTCAAAATAAATGTAGCGACATTTATTTTATTTTTATTTTACTTTTGTCAAAAGTGTATTTTAAAAAAGTACACTTGTTTCGGAAATTAACTTTAATAGTTAAATAATCTTGTTAGTTAGTGCAAAGATGGAAGAATTGCCATTTTATGGATTTCTCATTACATACAATAAATGTTTATGAAGAAAGAGCAAAAAGTGTATACATTTTTGTGTGTTAGCATGTATTTCTGAAGTATAGAGTTGAATAACACAGTAGATATCCACTGTAGTCTTTTCCATTCTGTACATTTTTCGCCATCCTGCTTTTGTGCTTTTGTGATTTCATTGTGTGTGTGGTGGGTGTGTGATCCTTCTATAAGTAAATGCAAGACCTAGCAGTTTGAAATAATTACTCCAATCCTCTTCATGCAACAGGGAGGTGCAGCTTACAGGAGCACTACAACCGTCTTCTAACCCCCAGCTTTACTTCTATACCCCACCTCAAACTTCCATTCAGTCCTTCTAAATAAAACCCAAACATCAAAACCTGCCCCCGTAATTACTGCACACTCCTTCTCTTCCTCCCCTCCCTTCTTCATCGCCTGCTTAGAGAGGTAAGGGGCCGTTTAGTCGGGCTGGTGTGCTGCATACTCATTACTTGTTACTCACTCCTCACAATACGTTCAAACGCCCAGAAAATGTGTTTCCATCAAAAGAGTTCGCCCTTCGAAACTGGAAACAAGCACCCAAGACTCTGACGTCTAGCACCCTAGTGGTAAAGAGCAGCCCTCTTTTCACTCTGAATAGAAAAGGCGCCAGAAGTGAAAGCGGAGACAGTCCTAGCATTGGGACAAGGGCAGTGTGCATGATAATGCTGATCATAATCATAATAATGATGATAAAATAGTAGGAATAATTGGCCCAGCGGTGAGAGGGGGATTATCCTGGACAAGCAAGTGAAAGAGGGCAGTTCATTGAATGGAGGGAGCCTGTTACCCATAGGGTGAGACAAAGAGTGAGGTAGATGCCATTAAGTAAGATTAAGCCTAATAGAGCCTGATTTTCTTACAAGAGAAGAAAAAAAGGAGGGGGCAGCTAAGAAGTGTGAAAGATCAAAGATTCCGACTTGAAACCTCAATTCTTGCAAGGACTCACATAAATACACGTTAACTTGTGGTTCTTTATATTTACATATAGCTGTGCTGATTTGGATTGCTTCAAGTTTTACTCTCTTATTCAGCTCAGACCTTTATTTCTCTCGCTTTCTGATGCTGCAGAGCTTTATTGTCTGAAAGATGTAGAGGTCTTCTCTTTCTTTGTGTTCTGGCTTTAACCCCCAAACCCCTCAAAACAAAAAGAAACAGGCAGAAGACAGTAGGACAGGACTGACTCATTGTTATTTACTAAATATAATGATATATGACTGCATTGTATAGCATAATTATATAAAAAAATTTATATATTTATTAAAATTATATATTCAATATAACGAATATAACTGCCTGTGTAAGTAGAATTAGAATGTTAGCATAAGTAATGCAGAAGTACTGTCATAGCTGTACTGTTTAAGAAAATGAAGTATCACCTTTAACCCAGTCATACTTCACATTTATAAGCACTATCGTGGTAAAACATTGTGCATGGAAATCTACACTGCCCATTAAGTTCATTGTTGGTTTACAATAGTGTAATAATGTTTTTTATGTAGTATTATTAAAAAAAAATGCACAGCTTATAATTAATAATAGATTTTATAGTTTAACCTATTTAAGGTTCAGGTTTGGTTGAATTGTGTAAATGTGTGTGAATGTAGTTGAAGACAAATTGAGGGCCATCCATCGTTTGGCTTTTGGTTAAAAGAATGAGAGTGAGAAGGCCTCCACTCCTCCTTTCAGACCGACTGGGAATTTTGAAGATTTATTTCTCTGTGGCCTGAATTCTTTCTTTCGGTACTCAAAGCAATTTCCAACGTCTCTCAGACTGCAGAATGAGCGTATATCACACATACACACAGATAGATCTAGAACAGGTGAATGCACTGAAAGTACTGCAAATGTAAAGTTTTAAAATAGATTATCTTGATTAGCAATTTCTAAGAGGGCTGTTGAGTGACTCACAGATTAAGCCAGAAGTAAGGCTCTTCTGGAGATAAGTCCTATTGACAATGAAGGTTTGGAATCCTCTCCCCTTTTTTCTAAGCTTTTCTTTTTCCTCCACTGTAATAAAGCCTATTTTCTCCTTCTTTTTCTTTTTGTTCAAAAGCTACTGTCTTCTGTTTTCTCTTGTCTCGTCTTTTCTCCTCTCTTCTCCTCTTTCCGTCTTTTCTCTGAGTCATTGGATTCAACGTGGGGAGTCTCAGGGATAGGAAATGCTGAGCAATAAATTTGAGCATGTGAATGGTAAGAGGGGATAAGGAGAAGAAGGCGGGTGAACCTGCAGGCCCTGTTCGTTTCCCACCCCTCGTATTTATCTCTTTAACTCAACATCCCCTGTACCCCCATCCCCTTAAATTCCTGACCACAGTGAAGCTCAAGCCAGTATACTCACTAAACTGAACCTAGTAATGACCTGTGCCATTAACCCTCCGCTCTGCTCTTACTTATAGCACACACAC
>MU551633.1:10492127-10494627 GCA_024362625.1 Silurus asotus | reverse complement strand
TCTCTCTGTTTGTCCTCTCCTGCTGAGGGACACTGATGTGTGTTTACTGGTGCTGTGTCTCTATGCAGGGAGGCTTGTAGCACAGCGAGGGTCTCACACAGGTGTGAAATACACACACACACACACACACACACACACACACACACACACACACACACACACACACACACACACACACCACACACACACACTTAAAATGACAAACAGAATTTGAATATTAAAGAAAATATCATTGCTGCAATACAGCTTAATGAACAAGACAGAAAAAAATTGGCACCAGATGGTTGTGGCCGAGAAGATTCCTGTGTATGTTGAGCATTATTTCTTTATATAAATAAAAGTGCATCCGTTATAAAACAAGGAGTCTTTTTCATAATATATTTTTTATCACTGCTACATGTATATACTAAATATCCCTTTTTTCTTCCTTGTTGTAACTTGGATGTTAATATATTACACCTATCAGAAGATATATATATATATATTACATGTGTGTACTAACCCTAGTACAATAATGTCAGTGTTTTCAAATGCGTATAGTTTTGTTCAGCATAAAGAAATATGATACAGAACTTTGCTGCATTTTTAGCACCGTTAGCCAATTTGCTAAACACAGCACTAAAAAAAAAACAACCAATAAAATCTTTAAACTGTTAATTTCCTCTACAGCAAAAAGTCAAGATTCTGCCATCTATTGGTTTGGAATGTATATCAAATCTAATCTAATTAGCCTTAATATGGACTAGTATTTACTGTCTTCAAGTATAGAAACCATCAAAAAAAGTAAAATAATTTGTTATTAAACTTATTTTAAATGTAGTGGTAGAAGTGAATCTATCAAATATAGCATGCAGAATGTGGCTTACGGCATTCCAGGGAATGTTTCTGTTCCAAAGAGTTCTATGCCAAAATGTTGATATTTACAGTATAGGTTACTCGGTTAGTATTAGACTCAGATTGGATGATTTTGTATTCCCTCCAATTTTCTGATTTAAAGGTACTGTTTGGTCTAAACTGGAACTAGGTCCCTACTTCCCTTATCACTAAGCTACAACATTCAATTTAAGTCTTTAATTTATTCCCATTAACAAGCCAATAACTGTGATATTTATATTTAAAAAAAAAAGTTATTTTTTGTTTCACTGACAGCAGTGATAACATGATAAATTAATATATTAATAGATTAAGTAAAAGCGTATGCAATATGACTTGGATTATTATTATTATTATTATTATTATCATTATCATTATTGCTATTATTATTATTATTATTATTATTATTATTATTATTATTATTATTATTATTATTATTATTTATTCATAATGGAAAGAGAAAGTTAAAAGAAAACTTTTGACTGCCCCAGTGGACTAGGCAGACAACCATCTGTCTATAAACCCCCACAGTACAAACATTGTGTTATGGCACTGACTCACACACAAACACCCGCATGCACCTGACAGCCCAAACTATTACATCTCAGCTTGATGTCTTGCCAGAGGCCCAGAACAAAAGAGGGCATGTCCACCTCGTGCAGTGATATCATAGACACTTAGAGCTCCTCTTATCACTCTCATTCTCTAACACACACACATGCAAACACACACACACACACACACACACACACACACACACACACACACACACACACAAACTGTTTGTGGGAAGCACAATAAGATCTGGTCACCATACAGCGAAGCTGACAGTAGAGTATTGAAGAGCTATTGGAGAAGAGAGAGGCCTCTGTGTGAAGGAGAACAGAGAAGAGATGGCATGAGAGAAAAAGACAGACAAGGGACAAGAAAGACAGTGAGAGAAAGAGAGAGAGAGAAAAAAAGAAATAGCTGTCAGACAGTCCTTACATACTGTGTTTTGGAGCCCTTCATCACTAAGATGCTCATTCTCAATTGGCGTGTGTGTACGGGTGCAGGTGGTGTCTTGTTGCCAGGGGAATGTTTGGTGCAGTCTGGGGCTTTTGGTCCCCTCACACCCTGTTCACAGCTGTGTGTATGGAAGAACCTGCTGGAAAACACACACACATCCAAACACAAATCTTCCACTTTTGAGACTTGACAGGACTTAACTAGACAGAGTTCCTCTGTATCCTTTTCCATCACACAGAATGCTATAGACCGCACACAGCTGACAAACTGTGTCTTTATAGACATTGCTCAATGATCCAGTTAAGACAACATGTGCACAAGCTGACATATTTATTCAGATAAATTCAGTTTGGTAATTTGAACAAGAAATATAATTTTTTTGCAGGTGAATCTTAATTACATTTGTGAAATTAAAACTTTTTTGTTTAAAATTTTGTGGGTTTATTTATTTATTTTTTTATTTGACTTCAACACAAAATGATGAAAAATGTAAGACTTGAACAACATTAACTTGGTTTGGACTTGGTTTGGAGAAATGACTAGGTTATTCTTATTTTAAAACTATTTTATTTTATGTTGTTTTTTACGGTCCTTTTTATAAAATATAATCATAACTGCA
>MU551633.1:10324494-10492043 GCA_024362625.1 Silurus asotus | reverse complement strand
TAAATCATGTTTTTTTTATTTCTGGTATGGTTTAGGGTTGAGAAACCCAAAACATAAAATAGCTTGTTATTTTTAATTAGCTTGGTATTATTATTAACATTTGTGATCATCAACATTTTAACAGTTTACATTTTAAAAACAATTTAAAATAAAATGCCTGCTTGGTTAAATAATATAAAATGATAGTTTATAAAAATTGAATAGAATAAATCTAATTATGTCATTTTTATTATATTGATTAAGTTGAGTAATCAATTAAATTGGCACAAATTAAATTGATTAAAGGAAATGTAATGAATGGAAAAATTATTATTAAATAGTTTACATTTGTTATACCCCATTTGGGTAATACAGATTAACTCTCTTGCACCAAGTCAGTGCTGTTCATTAGTGAAGTTAAACACCAAGAGATTTAGAATTAGATATTAAGCACAGAGGCACACCTAACCTTACTTATACTGAATGTGCATGTGTGTGTGTGTGTGTGTGTGTGTGTGTGTGTGTGTGTGTGTGTTTGTGTTTGTGTGTGTGTGTGTGTGTGTGTGTGTGTGTGTGTGTGTGTGTGTGTGTGTGGTGGTGGGGAGGGGGTGTTAGGGTTAGGGGGTTTTACATTTAATATTTAATTTTGTAAAGATATGATCTACTTAACTGTTCTACTTATCTCAGCAAACTATAATAATTTAAATAATAAAATGCACTCAAAGTGCAAGGCGAAGACTAAACACACTCAGATTTTACAGCACATTTCGGTAAACATGTGTACTGAAAAAAAAGCCCTGTAATAAAAAACCTTGGTACAAATATAGGTACCGTTACACCCCTGGCATTAATTTATGTTATTTACTGTATATGAGAAACCCTAGTTTAAACCTACATATTCATATTAACTTGATTTTACTGTGTAGTTTTACCTTGGTTTGGTAAATGTAGTATGATATATAGCATCACTCATGAAATAAAATATATTACTTATATGTTATACTTTAAAGCCAGTTTGTAAGCGTATGTGGCTGAAATCTACTATTCCTGTAAGTTTAAAAAGACAAGGTGATCTCATGTCTTAGAGAAAACAAACTCCAGTATTTAGTATGTTGAGAAGCCATCTTAACAAATGCAATAGTAAAACTAACTCTCCAAATATATCTCCTCACACAGGTTTCTAACAGGGTGTTGGAACATACACAAGCCTAATAATTCAGATATTAGCCTGTCAAAATGCCTGTGATGCTCCTGTAGTAAAGTAGGGATGTATTTTTAAAATGAGATTTCCTCTTTTTGTTTATTTTGGATTAACCAGACCAGAAAATGAAGTTGGGTCAGTTCAGCTCAGCTCAGGAATTTCTGTATTTTTCTAAATCATATAAATATAGTAGAATTATGTTGTAAATTCAGTATGGGAAGGATTTTTCCCAGACCACCAAAACAATTTAATGCACTCTTACATAGTGGTTTACAGACTATATTTTAATTTCAAAACTGTTCTATGCTGTGTGCTACTCAGTGATGTTGTTGTTAATTATTATAACCAGTGTGGATATGTGAGCAAATGCGATCACAGTAGGAAACAAATAAATCAGATTCGGCGTTTTGTCATTTGAGATGCAGATTTCAAGAAATAATAATCCAGATTTACCCTGCAGTGTGAGGAAAGTCAAAGATAAAACAAGCGATAATCTGTGGTGGTGATCTGATCCTCTCTGCAGATATGGACTAATAGTCCACTGATTAGAGTGTCAATGGTGGAGGTGTGTAAGGATGAATAATTTACTGTCGCAGTGTGAGGAGTTTGGGGCTGTCTGGTTTGCCACTGCACACACACTCAACTGCAACAATAACAAGGCAAGACACAAAGTCTACTGGGCCTAATTTCCCCAGTGATTTTGTACTTTTACACACACACACACACACACACACACACACACACACACACATGCACATCCAGTATAAGTAAGGTTAGGTGTGCCTCTGTGCTTAATATCTGATTCTAAATCTCTGGGTGTTTACCTTCACTAATGAACAGCACTGACTTGGTGCAAGAGAGTTAATTTAGCCAGTGTTTGGTATGTGTTTGTGTATGTGTGGAAAAGGTATGCACCATGGGTTAATTTAGAAGAAGAAAATGGCTATGACATTTACTGGCAATTAAGCATTGCTGATGGAAGGAAGGAGGAGAGGAGGAGAGAATGAGGAATGGAGGATGAAAACAAGGGGGATACCTATGACACGTAGACTGTTCATCAGGAAATGTAAGAGCTAATGGGCAATTGCCAGACAAACTTGTTAAAGGAAAGTAGCACACCTTAAATAAAAATAAATGTATACAAGTTTGTAGTCTGCGCCTTGTTTTATATTTCCATTGCATAGGGTATACAGACCACGATTTTTGCTAGCCACAAATTTGAAGGTTTGCAAGGTAAATAGCATTTTCCCAGTAATAAACAGCTAATTACAAGCAGCTGATAGCTTGTTTAACAAGATTAACAGAATCTCAATAGCAGTGTTTGACAGTGTTAATTCACTGAAGACTTTCTCAAAACTGACGTACAATCTGCAAATGCTAAAACTTACTGACTACAAATTAAAAAATGGGGAACATGAAAGACAGTAATGTAAGCAATATCACATTATATGGCAAAGCAAAACTTTGCATTTTAAGGACATAATTTTTTTTAATTGAATGTTTGGATTTTAAATTGTCATTGTCACTGTTGCTCTTTTTGGTTTGTTATTGTCATACCTCATTATATTCTGTACTTTCCTTTTGTAACTACCACTTATCATTATCTGATATATTTTCTCATCTCTTTCTTTTTTTTTCTCGTATTTTCTATTTTCTAATTATAGTCCCTTTTATCTGCCGATCAGGTTTACATTCACTGCAAGTATTGAATCTCTTTAATCTTGCAGTTTTTAATAACTTATGTAAACCATTTTTAGTATATTTCTATACAGTATATTTAAAATGAATGACAATCGTGCTAGCTTATTTGTAAGTACTGTTTTTTGTATTTTCTTTCTTTTCACAAATCAAATATATATATATCATGGCGCATAGGAAAAAAGTTGTTGCTCATCATGTGTTACTTTAAGCATTATCAATAAATAAGTCAGCAAAATATTTGAGCAAATACAACATAATTATACAATTGTTATATCAATGAATCCGACCCCATCCACCCTTTAATATGCAGCCTAAAAGAAACTCCCTCCACACACACACACACACACACACACACACACACACACACAAAGTGAGCACACATAAACATGCTCCTCGTGCCTGAGCGTTACTCAATCTATTGCGGCTGACCATTACGCCTGCCTCTATCAGCAACAGCTGCTGTTAGGCGATGATGTCGTGCGGCACAATACGGCATGTGAGCGCCTACAATGGCGGCAGTGTCCGGACACCATGCTGTCACGGCCAGCTCTTCGATTCGCACCCCTTTCTGCTCAAACTCTTGTGCTGTTTGTGTGGAGGTCTGTATTGGAGGACCCTGCTCCCCCAGTGGCCCCTGAAAAAAGGGGCAGTCTTGTGTATTCAGTGGCCTGCAAACACACAACAATACGATGCACAAGGGGGGAAGTGGGTCATGGGAAGGAGACAGGGACTGTTACTTTATCGGGGCATTTAAGAACTGGAAAATTGTTTCTTGTATTTTTGTTATAATGGGTTGAGAATGAACAAAGAACTATGAAGTCTCTGGAACCACTGTTAGACTGTAATCTTGTTAAATCCTCCTGGATTATTATCTGCTGTGTTTTGATGCCCATTTCTAGACCTCTAATGAGAAATAGGCGGCAAATCTCTCCCCCTCTCCTTCTCATTCTTTGCTCTTTCTCCCTTGGGTTCAGCAGAGGGGACATGCAGCACAATTTTTAATTGTGTCCTGGTTATATTAGCACCTGAACTCTACTGACACATATACTTCTTCTCATCCCTTCAGCCTTGTCGTTTGTTTCTTGGTGTAAAATAAATTGGCGCTTAATGACATTACTGCGTTGGATACATAGATGCAGAGTCATGTCTCCATCTCCCAAACTCCTGTTACAGCAGTCACTGATTAAAAGTTTGACCTTGTATTATATTGGATTCAATCTATTGATTGTATGTTTTCTTTCATCATTCTTTTTTTTTATGTGAATATATTACAGGGTACATTTCAGTTCTACCATCTCTCTGTCTGACTCTGTCTAATTGTGATCATAAGGCACTGCTTACTGTCACAACTTGGAAACAGCCTGTCCACAGACAGACCACAAGCTGGCCTTATCTGCCCCAGAAGATTACCTGATGCTCCTTAGGGCTTTACATATTTTTTTTCTATACTCCCCAATACACACACAACGACACACACAGCAAGAAAAAACACCAGGGACCAATGAGAAACCATGCTGTGATAGTGTAGCTAACAGGCAGTGTTGGGAATAGGCATTCCCAGGTTAGGAGACTATGAGAGGTACTGAAGAATAGAGTAGCTAACAAGGCCGAACTGGGAATTATAATGTGCAGCATTGGGAAATGGGGACCGGTGGTGTAACCTGACTGCAAAAACATGGTTAATTATGTGTCTATGTGTGAACAAGTGATGAAATTGATCATAGTGTAAATTTATGTTGCTGTTTATTGATTTAGCAGCAGTCTTTTGGTTTTGATCTTCATTTCGTGTAACTGAGCCCAAGAAATGTGACATGCGAAATAAATTAGCTTAGATCAAGGAGGTATTTAATGTGAATTGTATGTATAACAAAAGGCCGTCCATGGGGTAAAGATGGGGTGGGAACGTCTGCGTAAATTGTCTTCATTTAGCTAATGAAGCAGAGACGTTAATGCAAACATTAAATCCTTCTCCTCCTTCTAACATAGACAAAAACAATCAACCAATAAATAATAATGATATTAACAATTATAATAGTATCAATAATAATATAAATTATTATTATTGTTGTTGTTGTTGAAGATGTTACAATACAATATTATTGAAATTACAATGGTAAATAGTAAATTCTATTTCTGTATAAATAATCTGCAATACTGTGTGTGTGTGTGTGTGTGTGTGTGTGTTTGTTTTAAGGGTTGGTTGACTGCGGTATGTTCGGTACCCCATGGGTAAAAAGAAAGGTCGTAGCACAGTTTGGCATGCTTGGCAGTATGTGTGTGACTGAAATGCATATGGTACAGTTATGATTCTGTGTTTGTGTGTGTGTGTGTGTGTGTGTGTGTGTGTGTGTGTGAACTTTGTATGTGTGGTATAAAACGTTGTAGTATAAGCAAGCTTTGTATATATCATGCTGTGTGTACGTATGAATGTATATGTTGCCTATGCATGCATGTATGTGTGTGAGTGTGTGCATGTGTGTAAGAGTGTATGATATCAAGGCATGTGGTAGCCTCAGTAAGGGGTCTAGCAGGGGCCTTCATTTGGACAGCTGGAAAGCCAATCTGTCCTTTTTCTCGACCAGCGACGGCAGGGCACACAGACACCCCGTACGACTTGAGCTGTTACACCTCTGCCCCCATGCATACACGAAAACATACACACACAAACACACACACACACACACACACACACACACACACACACAAGCATCCCGGAGCAGGCCGCAGCCAGTGGCTGACAGCTCGACACTCGTCCACTCAGCGTGCAGTCAGGGTGGGGAGGGGGAGAGGGAGACCTAGGGGAGAGACTGCAGGCCTGGAGGACACCATTACTGCAGTTAACATCCAGGCAAAGTGCCAACAGAGAAAGAGAAAAAAGAGATAGAGCCACATTAGTGCAAACAGTACAGTGAGTCGTATATTTACCAGGATATGAAAGGGATAAATTAGTCTTCTACAACATCAGATTCACACAATCTTGCCCCTTATAGTGTATGAAAAAAGTAAGACAAAAATAAAGCCAAAATAGAAAAGCCATGGTGAAAAACTAAGTACACCTTAACAGCTCCTATAGAATTTAAGAGGCTTAAGTAGCAACCAGGTGCTGCTAATTAAATACCTTTGATTGATTGATCTTTAGCAAGTGTGACCTTTTATATAAAAGCCCAGATTTGAGCAGTTTGCTGTTCTGGGGTATTCAGATTTGGGCTTGTTTTGCAGCCTCAAGACCTTTGAACTTTGCAGTTATTTAGTTGGCCATAAGTTCCTCTGTATGCAAAAGTTTTTATGAGTCAAATGTGCGGCCATCTATGTGATTGCTAACGCTCGGCTAAAATTGTGTCATGCAATCGGACAATGATGCCAGCAAATCTGCCACAGAATGGACATAATCAAAGTGTTGCAATGGCCCAAACAAAATTCATACCTCAACCTAAATGAAATGCTGTGGCAGGACCTTAAGAGAGCTGTGCATAAATAAATAACCACAAACCTTAATAAACTGAAACAACATTTTAAAGAAGAGATAGACAAAATTTCTTTACCATGAAAGACTGATAATGTCATGCAGAACATGATTACTTTGTTATTGCAGCTTATTGTGGTTTTACAAACTACGGAATCATAAGATTTACTTGATTACTTGAGCTCGACTTAATTTTTGTAAAAAAAAATAAAAATAATAATAATAATAATAATAATAATAATAATAATAATAATAATTAAAAAAAAAAAAAAAATATATATATATATATAGTGATGCAAAAAATGTGAGGACGTTGGACACTTTTTGACATTAACTGACATGTTTTGGGGTCATGCCAAAGGTGTATATACAGTATGTGAGTGTGTGTGTGTGTGTGTGTGTGTGTGTGTGTGTGTGTGTGTGTGTGTGTGTGTGTGTGTGTGTGTGTGCTTGTGCTTGTTTTGGCAGACACACCCATGTTTTCAGAATTAAACTGGCACCATCTGTCTGAGGGTGCTATTGCCCAGTGATGGGACATCCTGAATCCTCTTGCCCACTGTACGCAGACACACTCAGCCCCCTACAGTGCATAAAAGACAGCTATGTAGACCATAGATCTTTAATTGGACATAAAAATATGATGTACATATGTAGTATGTTATATTCTTGTGCATAAGTAAGATAGAGTAGTTTATTAATCCCAAAGGGACAATATAAATGAAGCACAATGAGCTGAGACTATTTAGTTTTTTTTGTTAATGTTTTTAGGTTAGTTTTACTTTACTTTCATGTTAAAAGCTTAGCTGTTGAAATAATTTAGCAAATCAATGTTGATTTGATTTGCAAATTCAAAACAAAATTCGACACTAAATCAATCTTGATCCCAGACACTGATTCAACCGTGAATAAACGTTGTTTAAATATTTCTACCTGGGAAGGGAACCGCTTTTTTTGTTGATGCAGAAATTCTGAGCTGGGAAAATATATAATTATTAACAGCTGGGCATCCTTACTAAAAGGTGGGGTCCAAGTTTTAAATCATGGATATTGTCATGTTTGACTTTTGTTAGCAAAGTGCTAGACAGATAACTGTGAGGATTGATCAAATAACTGATCTAAAACTGATCTAAAACTACAAATCAAAGAATTGTATAGTCAATCCTATAGTTTTTTATGCAAATATTTCTGCATTGTGGCTGATCTAAATTAATATGTTTATACTGTTTATAGTACGAGTCATTTAAGGTTAAGGGGTGCTAGTTGTACACAGCTGATTCTGTATTCAAACTTTACTATTTTTTTTTTATGACAAGCAGCATATGTCTAACTACACACTGAAGGTGTGTGTGTGTGTGTGTGTGTGTGTGTGTGTGTGTGTGTGTGTGTGTGTGTGTGTGTGTGTGTGTGTTTGGAAAATGATAAAACAGCACTGCGTGATCTAACGAGTAGTGATCAGAGGTGACAGGCAGCTGATGGTCTGGGTGACATCACTCACATTACTTCAGCCAGTAAAAGCTTGATTCAGTCTGTTAGAATGCTGCACTCAGCTGATACTGTGGCTGACATCTGTAAGAAGCCAACAATTAAATACTGAAACCTTGCTTTATGGTTAAGATTAAGCATCTCTGACTTTTCCTTGCAGGAAATTTATCAGTGAAATTTATAGTACAGGGTTAAACTTTCGGCACATTGTAAAAAAAAAGCAAATTGTCCCCAATCTAGTGTTATATTACTGTGCAATCAAGTCTTTGCAGAAATGCTACAAAACATGTTTTACTTTAACTTCTGTATGTTTTTATCGGTTTCGAAGTCAATCATTGATTTCTTTGAGATCAGATATAATCATCTACATTCGTAGAAAATTGCACCAGCTCCCTGCCTGGGTAGGCTCCACATCACCTGTCTAGCAAGCTACAAAAACAATGGAATATCTTCTGTCTCTGTGGGGCCTAAGGGGCTTTTAACTTCACTCATAGCTAACATCAGTAACGTCACCTAAGGAAGAACCACACAGATTCTGCATCAGTTTTAAATTTTATTTTATTATTATATTGGGATCGGACACACACACACACACACACACACACACACACACACACACACACACACACACACACACACACACACACTATCTTTGCACTATCACAAAACTTCTGTACTGTTCAGTTGTTGTTTTTTTTGCACTAAAATGTCACCCAGATGCACTTGATTATTCCCAAGTTTGAGGTTTTGTTTTTATTTACGTCTTCTTATGTAGTGTCCTGGGGGAACATTGTTTCGCTTTACTGTGTATGGTTGGATTGACAAAAAAATCCTACTTGACTTGATATTATTTAATACATCATGTATTATTTACTTTATTTTGCTTCATAATCGTGTTTTGTGACTTTTACTTTTTAAAAATTCTAACACTTTTCAACATATCACATATGAAGAATAATAAGTTGGCATTTAATCGAATCCTTGTCCCGCATTCTTACTGCCAACCTGATTAGTCGATACAGACTGTGATTGATATGGATATCTGACGCAACAAGTGTCTTGTGACTCCGCCCACTACGCGCTACTCCGGGACTATGAAGAGAAGCTCCTTTGGCGCCATCTATTTGTCGAATGCAGGCGGTGCAGTTTGTGGCGATCGGTGTTTCTGCACTCGGCACGCAGCCTGGGTTGGACTTCAGGCGCCATTGTTTGTAGTACCTGGTGTTGGGGTAGTGGGAATGGAAAACAAGAGGTTTAAAATCAATCTGGATGATTCTGCGTTGGACAGAGAAAGAAATCCGGTTAGTAGGGTCTCACGTGGCATGACTGTAAATACAACAGGACAATCCTGATAACAAGAAGTGATTGCTAGCTAGCTGACTAGCTCCCTGGGTATAATAACAACTTCTTATCCAGGGAGCAATTTTTTTTTTTTTTTTTATAAAACCACAGCAGAGCACCGTTTGCAGAAAGCTGTAAGCATGTGAGCATGGTGCACTGCAAAATGTTTTCCTGCTGCATGCACAACATACCCATCTCTGATCATGCATTTTAACCTGGTTTCACTGCCCATTAGTGTAGGCCAGATGTCTTCTTTTGCTTAACAAGAAACTGTAAATCACATAAGAATCAGCATGTTTTCGATTGAGAAAATTGTGTCCAGAGTTCTAACACATCTAATGTGCCCACACAGGTGGCCTCTCTTTTCAAACCATCTTCTGAAAGAGGCAATGCAGAGACCTTGACTACCCAAAGTGAACCTCAAGCTGGTGGCCAGCCGCTATCCTATGCCGATTTTATTGTTCAGAGCAAAAACAGAGCTAAAGACAGACCTGGTCATGCACCACAAACTGAAGATCCTTCTCAAGATGTGTTTAGAACCGCAGGACAGAGATCCGGATCATTCACCACAGACGCTGGGAAAACCCAGACTAACACAAAAGCCAGAGGAAGTCCAGAGACTACAGTAGGATCTGAGACCTCTGTGGTACCAAGAAGCCTGGAGGAGAATCTGATACCTGGGCAGAAAGCAGACGAAGGTCAAAATACAGAGGAACGCACTGTTCTGCCACAGGCGATAGGATCCGGGAACAGCATCATCGTCAGCCCAAGACAGGTACGGGAATGATTCAGGGGTCAGGATCCTATTGTGAAAATGTTTTTGTACCAGTACTTATGATTTATGAGACTGTTAAAATGACTAAATGATGATTTAGATGCTTTGTATCTAATTTATGCAAACCTCAAGTAAAGTCTTACTAATCCCAAAAGACTTACCATGAACAAAAAACAATAGCTATAAAATTACACGGTTTTGTAGTTGTTAATATAAGCTACTTTTTATATATAATTACCTACTCCACATATTTTTTATGGAATATGATAAAATAAATGATAACTGTTTTGATTCACATTTACACTGTTTGAGTGTCGATACGCCTCACTGTGTACAGAGAGGAAACCCTATTTTAAAGTTTGTACGGAGCGTCCCGTGGGAGTTTGCAGAAGTGGTCCCTGATTATGTCTTGGGTCGAACAACTTGCGCGCTCTTTCTCAGGTAGGGTGGTGTGTGTGTGTGTGTGTGTGTGTGTGTGTGTGTGTGTGTGTGTGTGTGTGTGTGGAGGGGTGCATACGTGTTTAAGTTTAAAAACGTTCCAGGGCCAGCTAAGTGTGAAACCACAAAGACACTTTTATGCTTTTGCAAGGAAACTCATCAGAATTGACAATAAGTTTCCAGAAGAAAGCCCACATGTTCGAACACACTCTTATTGTTTGTCATAGATAATGTTGAACTAACATTGAGGAAAATAAGTATTTGAACACCCTGCTATTTTGCAAGTTCTTCCACTTAGAAATCATGGAGGGGTCTGAAATTGTCTTTGTAGGTGCATGTCCACTGTGAGAGACATAATCAAAAAAAAATTCCAAAAATCACAATATATGATTTTTAAACTATTTATTTGTATATTTTTTAAAATAGCAGGGTGTTCAAATACTTATTTTTCTCACTGTAGATATACTATACTATACTATACTATAAGAACCTGAATAAAATGTGTTCAGGCTGTGTTCACATTGTGGATAAACTGCAGGAACAATGTGTATGACTTTTCAGCGTGCGCTACCATACCCTGAATCCAAACTACATCCATGAGCGGCTGAAGCAGCTGGGACAAACGTTCACACTCCGAGTGCTGCTTGTGCAAGTTGATGTGGTGAGACTTTTTGACGTAATATGACATGCACATGGTGTTTTAATATAAACTGTCGGCAAGACCCTTCGATTTCTATTAGAATTTCTTCGGAAATATACTTATCTTTTCTTCTAATCTAAACCGGATAGTTCCTTCTAATTCTACTGAAAGAAGCTGCTTCTAGTTCTACATTCATAGTGTATTTATCTCATGCAACATTACTGCTAAAATTGACCAAGTAACAAGGTTAGAGTAGTGGAGAAGAACAAGATTATCATCATCCTTCACATCAGTCAATTAATTACTTTAGTCAGATTTTTTTTTGTAGCGATTCCATTGTTATTACATCTGTACCGAAAGTGCTCTTCTCTTATCTTCTGGTGGTCTGATGTCACAATGGCATTGCAGAAACCATCCTTAGAAGGGGTGTCCAATCTTTTCCACAGAGGGCCGTTGTGGTGTAGGTTTTCATGCCAGTCAAGCAAGAGCCTCACCAAGTTTTACCTGTTTCGAATATAATGATTTTTATTTTCAGTGACAATCATGTTTGGCCCGTGGTTGGAATTAAAACCCCCACCCACACCGGCCCTTTGTGGAAAAGATTAGACACCCCTGTCTGTGTGTCGTTTCTGCTTTACCAGTATTTCTTAACCTCTTACTTTGCATCTGTACTTTACTATTAATACAGTTTTGCTGTTGTTGTTTTGCTGATTAAACAGAAAGATCCTCATCATGCACTAAAGGAGATTGCTCGAATCTGCATCATGGCTGACTGCACACTTATCTTGGCCTGGAGGTGAGCACACACACACAAAAAAAAGGGTTTTTACCCGTTTGTGTGGTTTTCACAACCTGCCAACTTTGAGGTGGTCCAAATATGACTGTTAATGTTTCTGCCAACCCCCATCCACCAGTGTCGGTCTGGTTTCAGACATGATTCTGTCACACACTACTGCATTTGTGTTCATCTTGTGTCTTCACAAATTATGATTTTGGTGCAATGCACTATATGGTTAAAAAGTATTGGGACAACAGACCTTTTTTAGCCATATGTAGATCTTTCCCAAACTGTTACCACAAAATTAGAGGCACACGATTGTATAAGAAGAAGTAGATTCATCCTGTTCCCACAGAAAGCTAGCTCTATGAAGATTTGGTTTACATGGGTTAGAGTGGAAGATCTTGAGTGGCCTGCTATAGAGCTCTGACCTCAATCCTGTTTAAAACCTCTGGGATGAATTGGAACACTGAATGCACCCCAGAGCTCCCTAACCCTAACCCTTTGTGGCTGAATAAGAACAGAGCAACCCCATTCCAAAATCTAGTGGAACATCTTCCCAGAAGAGTGGAAGTTATTATTATAACAGCAAATAGAGACTTAATGTGGAATGGGTTGTTCCAAAACCAAAGTGTATGTAATATTCATTATTATTATTATTATTATTATTATTAATATAATGATGTCAAGGAGAAGGTTTATGGATGGGGTGAAGGAAGACATGCAGGTAGTTGGTTTGAAAGAGGCAGATGTAGAGGACAGGGTAGAGGACAGATGTAGAGGACATAGAGACAGATGATCCGCTGTGGTGACCCCTAATGGGAGAAGCTAAAAGAAGAAGAATTATATATAATATATTGTATATATTATATATAATATATTGATCATAAGGTTACTTTCTGAACTAGTTCACACTTGAGTCTGAGTTATATTGACATTCAGAGGAATCGCATCACGGCTCCAATGCAAGCGAGCTTCCACATTAGCAGTTGTGTTTGTCATCTGTGCTCTGTTTCAGACTAAACTGCTAGTGAGAATGCCACATTGCTCTATCACATATTACAACCACAAAAACTTAACTGTGTGTGTTTTCTAAAGCCCTGAGGAAGCTGGCCGTTACTTGGAGACGTATAAATCTTACGAGAAAAAGCCTGCAGATCTGCTTAAAGAGCAAGTGGAGAAAGATTACCTGTCTAAGGTCAGAATGCACCACCAGCACCACTCACTCACTCAGCATGTTCTCTGAACACACTCCTTTTGGACAACCCTTATCTTTGTTGTTGGTTCTGCAGGTTACTGATTGTCTGACCACAGTGAAGTCCATCAACAGAACTGACGCTATCACACTGTTGTCTACGTTCTCTGTAAGAATTCCATTTTACTTTTAGATTTATTTTTTTATGAAATGCTGTGAAGTAATGAATGTGATTTTAATACTTACGGTTGAATAATTATGTATAAGTATAGGGTTATTGTCAAAAACACACTCACTCTAACACACACACACACACTCTCTCACACACACACACACACACACACACACACACACACACACACACACACGTGTATTTCACAGCATATATGTGTGTTTTTTAAGATATACTGTATGTGTTCTTTCCTATTGAATTATGCTGTGTAGTCTTTGGGGGGCATCATTAATGCATCTAAGGAGGAACTGGGGCTGTGCCCAGGACTCGGACCACAAAAGGTTAGTTCCAGTGTGCGTGAGCTTCGTTTCTACCAACGAAACCCTTTTTATTACTATTTTTTATTATTATTATTATTTGTGTATAATTTACTGTACTGTATTGTAGTTATTCAGATACTTTTTCTTTTAATGAACTTTCATTCTAGGCTTACTTGTTTTCTGTTTTATTTAGGCAAGAAGACTGTATGATGTGCTTCACCAGCCCTTTTTGAAGTCTAAAAAGAAAGAAAGCAGTTGATTTTGAATTCATTGGAAAAATACAAATCAACCATTCCCAAAAAAACGAAAACAAGCCTCCTCATCATGAAATGCACACCAGGAGACTATAAAACCCCCCACAGAATACTGATGTGTTCAGCAGTGGATGCCTAAGAATAGATGAGGGGGAATATGTGAGAGATTTCATATTAAAGATCTCATTCACATCAGACTTTCTCTCTGGATCAAAAGGATTTTAATAGGAGTTTGAGTGCTCTTACGACCATAATGAACTGTTTTCATTTCAAACTTGTTCCTGCAAAAAAATGTTTTATCCTATTGTGTGCATAATTAAAGATATATATTTTTGGAAATCATTGAACGTTTGCAGATTTTTATAATGTAAAAAATAAATTAAACCAATATAAATCACATCAGACGTTTTTCTACCTTTTAATGATGTAGCATTTAAATAAAAATAAAAAGATCTTAGGAAATAATAGTTCACTCGAATTAACCTGGGTGCATAAGGATTCTTAACTTCAGTTTTCTCAATCTTCAGAGGTCTAATAAAAGCCTGCAGGTTTCATTCTAAAATAAACTGGTATTTAGAGCCATGTTCTTGTCAGATCTTAATACATTGTTTGGAGATATTAGAGCTTTAGTCTCCATAACCCAGACATGTGTACAATAACAATCATTGTCACTTGAATAGAGTGACCAGTACCTGCTAAATACATTCCTGCAGTTAATTTAATGCTACTGTAGATTTCTTGGCACTACTGTTAAAGGTTTCCTTTTTTATCATCAATTTTAGTGGGACATCCTGAATTTGCCAGAGTTTTCCACTTAAATACAGTGCTTGTCAAAAGTTTAGAAAAACCTAGTATTTTATGGTTTTAAAAAAATATGCAATTAAACTGTATGGTTTAATATAATAAAACAAATATATAAATGTACAGATGTTAAATTTATCTTCATTTAAAAAAAACCTTTAGCATGAATATTGACTTTACACACTCTTGTCATGCGAACAGTTAATTTCTCTAAACATTCCACCTAAATATTCTACCATTCTTCTTGTAAAAGGTGTTCTTCACAAGTTTCTGACCTTGCTAGCCAGTTCATCCCAATACATGATAGATAACACTCCATCCAACTGTTTGCTTTCTAAATAAAGCTTACAGAGTTTGGATGTATGCTTCAGGTCATTGTCTTTTTTATGTTTAATTGAGTCACAGTCCAGAAGGAATTACATATCATAAGTATGGAATGGCAGCCATGTTGGTTCAGTATTCTGTTCACCTAGAATAAGTCTCCAACACTCCATGGTCTAAAACAGCCATACACCATTAAGAGTCGGGTCAAGAAGCTTTTATTGTCATTTCAACCCTATAAAGCTGATGCAGTACACAGTGAATGAAGACAGAGTTTCTCCAGAACCCTGGTGCTACATAAAACAACACAGAGCGACATCACACAACATAGAGCGACAGAACAGAACAGAAAGCTAAGGACTAAAATAAGTGTCCTCTTCACATTAAGTGCATCGTGTGCAACCTGGTACAAACAGTGCCAAGAGACAACACAAGACAGTATAAGAGAGATACACAAAATAGTGCTGACCAGTAAACCTACTGTATAATGTTCATACACGATACATGTTTAGGTTTATTGGCACTCATTCAATATTTAGTAAAACTAACCCTGGATATAAAAATGAAATTGTTATATATATTGAGGAGCAAACATTTGCAAAGGGACCTTTTTTTTTTATACCTCTACATTTTATAATTCAGACACATTAATTGGTTCATTAACACATTTCAAATAATTTTCAATTCAGAGATTGTTGTTAAAATATAATGATTTTATTAATGTAATCGTTGTCCTTATCATTTTGAAAGATCTGTCAATTATCAAGTTTTTAAGATTAAAAATAAGTTACTATAGGGTACTTACTGATGCATATATATATATATATATATAAACCCGGACCATAAAGGTGTTTAAGGTGAGTGGCACTCATGGGATAGACAAAGGAGCTGAGAGAGGAGATTACTTCAAACTCATATCAACATTATTAATATCCATTTACTACACCAACACTTTTTCAGGTGTCTAATGGAGACCATTGCTGTAGATATAATGAGACACTGAGACACATCATACACTGTGGCGGGACTGAGCCTTTCAACCCCTGTTGAATGAAGCCTCTTGGTACTTTGTACTCCTTGTACAAGACTGAGAATTTTTTGTTAGCTTTAGTATTGTGTTACTGCAGTTGGTACTGTGTGAATAGTGTGCATTATAAAACCTGGCAGCCTTAACTATCAGTCTATTTTTCTGTAAGCAGTTTATTGTGGGATGACAAAAGAAATTAAATATTTGCTAATTTATGTTTGGTCAGAGCTTACAACAAACAAATCAAACTGTTTACATGAATTTTAAATATTCTGTGGAAAATAATACTATCATTCATATAGTGGGCTTTAGATTAATTGATTCATATATTCTTCCCAAACAAACAGCATTCTCAGTCATTTTTTGCATTTACCTTTAGTTTCATTTTGAGTCATACCCTCTTACCTCACAACAAAGATCTGTGTATAAGTGTCAACTGTGCATGCAGTTTGCACATTGTGAGTTCAAAAGTGTGAAGTCTTTATAGGGGAGGGACTATGATTGAAATTTTGTTGAAATATAACAGATATCATTTGGTTTGGTGTAGAGTAGACATGTTCTTGAGCATCTCTATCCTATTTTTTGTCCTCCCTTTGTGTGGTAATGTATTTATTTTTTTTTCATTATATACATTGCATACATATTTAAAACCATTTTATCAACTATATAACCGTCATGTTTTTTGTTAGGGGGAATGGAGAGTGGTATTATTGGAGGAAAAGAAGCAAAACCACACTCCCGACCCTACATAGTGTCTGTTCAGATTGACAAACACCACAAGTGTGGTGGTCTTCTTATTAGAAAGGATTATGTGCTGACTGCAGCTCACTGTGTTGAGTATGTTTTTGTGCTTTTGTTCATGTATAAAGACCATGCAACCATTTTCAGTAGATTAAGTTAAATTATGTACCTATCTGTAACACTAGCAACATAGAATATTCTGGAAAGAAGCAGCTGGAAGTGGTCCTGGGAGCTCACAACATCAGTCGAAAGGAGCACCAGCAGCAAAGAATTGAGGTGCAGAAATACATCATGCATCCATGTTACAGGAAGAATGAACGTCCAAATGATATCATGTTACTAAAGGTATGTCTTTAAACCTTTCAGAGTTAGAGCAGTTCTAATTTTTGCTTCTGTTCATTTAGTGAAAATTTTCTTTCAGATCAAACACCACCTAACTAATAGATCTATTACAGCTGAAATCCAACGCCAAGCTGAACAAAGCTGTGAAGGTTATTGCTCTTCCAAAGAAGGACGAAAGCATTCCAGCCAATCAGTTATGTTCAATAGCAGGCTGGGGCAAGACAGCACAGAACAGCGCAGAATCAAGTGTCCTAAAAGAAGCAACACTCAAAGTACAGTTCAACTTTGAGTGCAGAAATATTTGGAAGGACAGATTTCTCGCTGACAGCATGATCTGCACTGTCTCTGATGGGAAAAAAGCTTTTTGTCAGGTACTGTGGTTAAGCATTCATAACAAAATCTCAATACCTAAAATATCTGTACATTGTAAGTTTAAGGTTTAAGGTTTGACATGGTGTGCTGCTTAGGGAGAATAATTACAGTTTCTAAGATATTAAATAAAGCAGATTCTTTTTCTGTAACGTGTCTTAAGATGTGTTTCTCTTATACCACTGAAGATTGCCAACATGTAAAAAACACAAATAATTTGTCATTTTTTTCTCTTGTTCCCTTTTCAGGGTGACTCAGGGAGTCCTCTTATCTGTGGCAATGAACCAATAGGGATAGCTGCATATACCTTCGGTGGAAACTGCTTAAACCGCAAGTTTCCAGAGGTATATATGAAGATTTCTAATTTCATTCCTTGGTTTAAACAAGTTATGGGCTAAAGAGTAGACATATTGGAAGTAACCAAGATCAAATAAAATATACAGTGCATACCTGAAGTGTGTGTCTTCTCTGCTATTATATACCTCTCACACTGGCTTTAAGGTAAAAATGAAATGGCAACATTCTTGGTAGGTAAAGAGAAAACTGAATTTATTACTACTACCGCAACAATTTGAAAACAATGGCAAAAAAAAAAGCAAAGATGTAGTGGTAGCGGTAGTGGGTTTAACACTTAGCAGCAGCAACAACAACAACAACAAAAAAGCCACAAGCATACCATAAGCATGAACTATGAGCATAGTTGCATTCTACTATAGTTCATATCTAACTATAAGAAAGCCAATCTTTGTTCTAGTTAGTGTTCATGATTTACAGATAGAATTTATTATTCTGATCAAAGTTAAATACTACATATGTCATCACAAACCTTACAGGTTACAGAGGTTTACTATCACAAACTGGAAAAGAAACTGATTTCTTCAGGTCTCCAAACAGTTAATAAGCTGAGATGCCAAAATGACACCTCAGGCCACAAATGTAAGCTTGTGCAGACTTACCATAATATTGTTATTTAGCTTATAATTACTTAGCATCAATATAAATACATATATATTTAATGTATAATTAACAAAAAAGTTCAAATTTTTATCATTTTAACTAGGGCTGGACAATATATAAAAAATAGATTGATAAAATAAATAAATTGTCTGTCATATAGACTAATTGCAAAACAGTACCTGTATGAACAAAATAACAATGAGGTAAAACTTTGACAAGATTTTAGTCAATGTCTACAAGGACTTTTTTTCAGAATGGAAACTGCAATGTTAGAAAATCCAACTTGTTCTCAAAGATTGTGAAAGTTAGAACCAAAAGGGGAATTACTAGTAGGATTTAAAATGTATTTAAAAAGCTACCTTACAAACGAAAACCAACTATGCTACCATGAGGGCTTATTTACCCTGAATCGCCTTCAATAAAGAAATATTCAAGGAACCCAGGTTCGACTACAGCTGAGTCATGAAAAAGAGATTAAATAACAGCACTTTATTAATAGCAATTAAAATCACATACAAGCAATATATATTAACACCCAAGCCTGCTTATACTCCAAGGCTGGGGACCTCACTCTATTGATCTTCTATCCACAGCAAGCACACGTGAACTCACCTGACACAACACCCCCACCTGTTGGACACTGCACACCGAAGAAAATAACCACCAAGCAGAGAGGAACTTGCCCCTCACACTAAAACTGTTCACCCAAACACCTGGAGAGGAAGCAAACCACATACACACACATACATACATACATACATACATACATACATACATACACACAATAAACAAAACCACATCAAAGGAAAAAATAAGAATACAAGTAAATACAAGCACACAATGACGGCCGCATAAGCACAAAAAAATTAAATAATATAAGTAACATAATAAAAAAAACAACCATTGTTCCAATTAATACACCTCAAAAAGAAACAAATGAATTCTAAACACTCTGCTGACTGTTGAGTAATCATCCGGATCTTCCGAACCCCCCCCAAAAAAAAAAGCAATATACATCAGTTTATCAGGCCACCTCCCAGCTGATCATCAGAGTGTTAAACACTGAAACAGACAAACTAATGAAAGCTAATAATGCATGTAGTCTATTAGCACACTAGCATTCCATACAGCACTGTATGGCAAGGACATGTGTCCCACGTCGGTGCTCGGAACATAATAGGAGAAACATTGGTACAAAAAAGCACCACCGCCAAAGCTTCAGCGACCCATAGACAACCCACTACAACGGCTCTCAGTTGCTCACATCTAGTTGAACAGTTTATGCAGAGAAACTCAAAACAAGGATGTGGGATAGTGTTATCCCGATAATGGCTATATTCCTCGATCCACACACAAATATCTCCAAGCTGCACCGGATATCCTTTGACATCATTAGTAATCATGGAAAAAGCACTACAACAAGGCACCTATGGCTTCTTTCATAGGCCCACTTATTCAGTAAAGTGAAACACGCCCATTGCTCCGATTGCTCCGCATAGACATGTGACAGCCACCACTACCACAATCTACCTCAACTTCAATCATCATCGTCCCAATTAGAAACCAAACTGTCCTGCCAGGCTCAAAGACCAAAGCCTAAATAACGCCCTAACAGCATTAGTCCAAGACAAAAGAGAAGCACTAAACCTCATGTCTCTCCCCCCTACTGTTTGTGGCAAACTCTTTGGGTTCTTCCCACACAAACGGTTTGGCACCCCTACCATTGGTCTTGATATTGGCAAAGAGCTCAACCCAGGACCACAACCTCTTTTGATAAAATCCTAGCTGAATCCTGTCGCTTCTAATGGAGACTCCCACCATACTCTCCCACCATACTCTCCCGAGCTATGAAAGGGAACTCCGACACCGCAGAAACCAAGTCTCCGTCAACGAGCTCCTTTAGTTGTCCCCTCCACTGGCCACTTCACCTAAATCTCAAGACCATCCGATGCCATTGCACCGTGGGCGTAAGGTTTTACATAGGGATCGATGCACATGACGTACACTCTCTGAGGCACCCATTGGGGCTATTGTATACACTGCTCCACCCACTGGAGGCGCCCTAACCACCTGATAAACAGTTGAGCTCCACAAATTAAGGATCCTATGATGACCCTGCGCTCCCTGGTCATGCAGGTAAACCAAGTGACCTTCCCTTAACGGCAGCTCCCTAACCCGCTCATCATGGTCTACCTTACGTCACTCTGTGGCAACCTGCAATCTACCTTGAGCACCCTCAAAAACATCCTTCACAACGTACCTTCCACCAACTAGTGAACCCTACCGGCCACTAGTTTTGGTATTCTAACAAGCAAAAAATCAATGGGCAACCTAGGCTGTTGGTCAAACATGAGAAAATATGGAGACTCTACCATGGCCTGGTGTGGAGTTGTATCATAACAAGAGAGAAATTGCTATAAACAAGATGCCCAGTCTCTCTTTCTATCAGGGGTCGAAGTTCTCAGCAAATTGTGTAATGTTTGATTGAAACTTTCACTTTGGCCATTACCAGCCGGATGGTAAAGGGTGATGCAAGACTTCCCCACCTGATAAAGGCTACACAACTCTTTGTATCAGTTGGGATTCAAAGTTGCGCCTTGGACCAAAAGAATATGATCAGGAACCCCAAACTTAAAGAACCACTCATTCACCAGAACATGGCCACCGTTTTAGCCTGCTGGTTCCTACTAGGAACCTTCATCGTAAACTTACTGAACACATCAGACATTACCATCACATTCTTCTGCCCAGAACAAGATGGCTCCAAGATAGTAAGCAGTGCAGCCAAGAGAAAAAGAAGAGAATAAACTTTTGGGAATAAATTTCATAGGACAAATATTAGAATTTAGGTTGTAAATGTAGGTCAGTGCTTCTGATAGTGTTTAGGCCTCTGCTGGCCCTGACTGCCAGCCACTGAGGCTTGTACATCCTAAATGTCCTTCGTGAGTATAGAACAGATCTTTAAACTTGTGGTAGAAGAGCTCTAACCTGTTTCTAATCATCTTCCATTAGCACTACTAGTTCTACGAAATCAATCTGTTCCGATATAAAGGTAGCAGAAACACTGCACCTGATGCTACCTGAACGGACACAGAAGGATGCACAATACAAATTATATTTCAGGTAGAGAGTGAGTAGCCTGGAGATCACGAGTTAACTCATGACAATAATGCGATTAATCACAATCAAATATCTAATCTATATATACAGTCAGCTCAGCGTAAATGAGTACACCCCTTCTATTTCAGTATAGAGCAGTACATCTGTGAATTCAAGATGCTATCAATGAAATGCAGCTCCCAACACCAGCAGCACTCATGCAGCCCCACATAAGGCCACTGCCACCACCATGTTTCACTATAAGCACCATGCATTTCTCTTTGTATTCCTCACCTTTGCGACACAGTTTTGAAGCCATCAGTTCCAAAAACATTTAACTTGGTATCATCACTCCAGAGAATAAATTCCCAGTAGTCTTTACCTTTGTCAGCAAACTCAAGGTCGACTTTTTTTGTGCCTGGGCTTTAGGAGAGGCTTCTGTCATGGATGGCACCCATGCATGCCATTCCCCTGCAGTGTAAGCCCTGATTTGTCAAGGGAAACAGTCACCCCAGTTTGGCTTTCTACTTCTTAAGATAACTGCAGTGAACTTGCATGTCGATTTTATTTAACCATTCTCTCAGAAGATGCTCCTGTCGGGGTATTATCTTCTGTGGATGACTCTGTAAGATGATTTCAGTTTCATCTTTATTTAATTATTGTACCACTTTTGATGCAGTATTCTGATTGATAAGTAAAGGTTTGCTGATCTTCTTGGAGCCTTCACCTTTCTGGTGTAAAGAAATACATTTCTTTTTCAGGTCTTGTAACATTTCTATGCCATGTGGTGCCATTGCTGACAGCATGAAATGGGAAGGGGTTTTCTTTAAGTAACACTTTTATAGTCAACTGTCTGCTGGACGCCTGTGTAATGATATATTATTAACCTTACTTTCATGTGATAAGTTAAACAGATGTTATATAAAACTTAATCTTGTCAGCATTTTGGAGATTGTTTTTGTGTTCATTGCGAAACTGCTCAAAATGTTACTTTTCATATGGTTTGTACTCATTTATGCTGAGCATTCTATATGTTTATAGTTGCAACTCACTTCTTGTTTCATTTTGAATCATTTCTGTCCCCAAAAAAACCCCTAAAGATAATAACTGTGCAGTGTACACTGTAGGTTTCATTTCAAAGCCCGTCAAAAGGGTTGGAGCAACTTGGTCAGCTAGTTGTTTGAAATGCAACAGGAAAGAAAAAGCATGTTGCTCAGTTCAGTGTTCGTGTGGTGGTCTACAGATATGCTCTTCACCATCTCTCTCGTTGTGCTTTCAGTCATCCATTCATGTGGTAATGTATTCTGTATTAAATATTTAAAATGTGCAATTTTAAATTAATGATTGATTTTTTAAGAATTTAAAGCAGTAAAGGAAACATTACAATGTTTTCAGTGTTATGTTGTTTTTTTTGTTAGGGGGAATGGAGAGTAGTATTATTGGAGGAAAAGTAGCAATACCACACTCCCGACCCTACATGGTGTCTGTCCAGAATGACAAAAAACACAAGTGTGGTGGTCTTCTTATCAGAAAGAATTATGTGCTGACTGCAGCTCACTGTGCTGAGTATGTGTTTGTCTTTTTGTTCATGTGTAAAATTATCTGTATAACAAGTTTATATTGTCAAATGATATACATTATCTGTGACACTAGCAACATAGAATATTCTGGAAAGGGGCAGCTGGAAGTGGTACTGGGAGCTCACAACATCAGTAAAAAGGAGCCAGAGCAGCAAAGAATCAAAGTGAAGAAATACATCAAACATCCATGTTACAGGAAGGATGAACGTGCAAATGATATCATGCTCCTGAAGGTACGTCTTTATAATTTTTGCTTCTATTCATGTAGTGAAAATCAGCTGTCCGCTCAAACATCACCTAAGTCACTAATCTGTTACAGCTGAAATCCAACGCCAAGCTGAACAAAAATGTGACGGTTATTGCTCTTCCAAAGGAAGACAAGGACATTCCAGCCAATCGGTTATGTTCAATTGCTGGCTGGGGCAAGACAGCACAGCACAGCGCAGCATCGAATGTCCTTAAAGAAACAACTCTCAAAATAATGTCCAACTCTGAGTGCAAGGATGCTTGGCAGATGTATTTTGACAGCTATAACATGATCTGCACCAACGTTGATGGGAAAAATGCATTTTGTCAGGTACTGCATTGTAGCGTTCAGTAAAAACATTTAAATATTTTACAGCATGTGGGTTGATCCAACAGATGAGCTCCTTTAGCTCAAATTGCTGAAGACTTTAAGGTTTAACTGTTAATGCTCGATGGGTCAGAACTCTTTTTACAACATTATGCAGGTGGTCATAATGTTATGCCTGATTGGTGGCTATAAAGTTGTGCTGGTCGGTGTATATATAATATTTGATATGAAAAAAATATGTCTGTTTAGAACATCCAAATGTTAAAGTACAACTTATTGTATTTTTTATTCTCTTATTTTCTCTACAGGGTGATTCAGGGAGTCCACTTATCTGTGATAATCAGCCACAAGGAATAGCAGCATATACATTCAGTGGAAACTGCCTAAATGACAAATATCCAGAGGTATATATGAAGATCTCTTCCTTTTTGCCATGGATTAAACAAGTTATAGGATAGAAAGTGAACACAATGGAAGTAACCATGATTCAATAAAATATACACTGCATACATTACATTTGTCTTTTTTTATTGAATATCTGTCGAGTGACCTTTGGTGGGTTATTAATAAAAATAATTAAATAATTACTATAGAGTAATATTTTACCTACAGCAAAGCTAACCTAAACAGTTTCAGGTCTGATGCTAAGATGTAGAGGTGGTGGGTTTGACAGACAGGAAGAGAAAAAAAGCCACAAGCCTATATAATGTTTGTACACACTTTTTACTGTGGTAAAAAAAAATCTGTGGGGAGAACAAATGTAAGCATAAAGAATGTGTTATTTTTAGTTGCAATTAGCTTTAAGGCTAAAAAAAAAAAGTCAGCACAGTGCCCATCAGTTTACAGACTGAGTTCATGATTCTGTTCAAAGTGAAAACGGCATGTGTAACTTTACACTGGTTTCAGGTCTTTGCAGAAATATATGTCTTGAGTGATCAATCTTGTGTCTGATTATTAAAACCATTAAAATGTGTTGCATGCACAGAGCCACAGTGTAGTGCAGGGGCACACATCTACACATAAGGGGAGAGAAAAAACTTTTAGAGAAAAAGCAGTAAGCTTCTTTTGACATGATGCATTTTTACATTTTAAAAAAAAAAAAAGTTTTACTTTACACAATGGGCATTGATGCAAATTTATTTGCACAATACATCCATTACGTCCTCAGTGTCACATCATTCCATCAGTAACAGATCTGATAACTAATGGTCAAATAGATAACGGTCAGAATGGTCAGATAACCTTGTCAAATTAACACATTGTAGTGTTATATCTATGATTTATTACAAGACCACAAAAATACCTGTTGTAACGCAGGAATATGTCCCTGTCTACAATTCAAATCAGACACTGCACATGACTATAATATATCACTAATGACTTAGAGCTGTTCCTTGTCACCATCGAATGACACACATATACGAGTTTTAAATTTCACACCAAGCTTGTTCAGTCTTGTTCAGGTTAGATTTTGCACGTTCATTTTTCTTTGTTGCATGGTGTTTTGTAAAGGAGTAAATGGGGTATCACCCAAATGAGGATGGGTTCCCCTTTTTGAGTCTGGTTCCTCTCAAGGTTTCTTCCTTATAACATCTAAGAGAGTTTTTCCTTGCCACAGTCACCATGGCTGCTCATCAGGGATAAATGCACACTGTTCATATTAACTCTTAAAATTCTGTAAAGCTGCTTTGAGAAATGTCTGTTGTAAAAAGCACTATAGAAATAAACTTGACTTGACTTGAGTATCTGCACTTTCATCTGTGTTTTAAACTTTCATAAATAACTGTGGTGAAAGGTTATAAGCAATAGTTGTATTCACACACAGATACAGTGAATGTGAGTTTAGTGATCATACAGGACTAAAAGCACAAGCCTCTGTCATGTTTTCAAACATTTTATTGTACTAACGTTTATCAATTGTGTCATCCATGAGCAAGAAAATGTGAAACTACATAAATGTGAAACTACATAAATGTGAGAAAGAGCATTAAGCTTCTTTTGACATGATGCATTTTTACATTATGGAAAGAAATATTTGACATTACACAATGGGCATTGATGGAAATTTATTTGCACAATACATCCATTACGTCCTCAGTGTCACATCAGTCCATCAGTAACAGATCTGATAACTAATGGTCAAATAGATAACGGTCAGAATGGTCAGATTACCTGGTCAAATGAACACAGTGTAGTGTTATATATATGATTTATTATTATAAGACCCCAAAAATACCTGTTGTCAGGTTAGGTTTTTCACATTCATGTTTCTTTCACGTGGTGTTTTGTAAAGTAGTAAAAGGTGTATCTGCACTTTCATAAACAACTGTGAAAGGTTATAGGCAATATCATCAGATCATACAGCACAAGCCTCTGTCATGTTTTCAAACATTTACTTGTACTGAAGTTTTTTGAAGTTAAAATGTTTTCCGCCTATTAATTTTGTCATCTATGAGCAAGAACAAGACAGAATGTGAAACTACATACATGTGACAAACATACTTTTTGTGCTAATTTTTCAGCTAAAATTCTTCAATTCTGAACAAAAAAAGCTCATTCTTGTTCATCTGACTCAGGTTTATTTTTACTTTTTATTTTTTGCTGAAGAATCACTTCCCAATAATATGAGACATCAGAGCGACACATCATCAGTGGCATCAATATCTATAATATAGCCTGCTTTTCTTCTCTAATACATTTTGACAAATGAATTGTACTGAAAATGAATTACTGAGAACTAGGAAGTTAAACAAACCTTTCTTTGTCATAATAATATTTTATAACAATAATTACCTTTACAGAGACAGTAGGCCTGTTATATTCTCTCTTACATCTACACAAGTATTGCACTTATGACCCACTTCATAGGAATACACGTATTAGGCTTTATACCACTGTTTCTAGCCTGTAGAAAAATACAAGATAAAAGCTATTAGTACAGGTTAATAGGAGAGTAGTACAGCAACAGGTTACAGCAACAGGTTAATGAGAGAGTAATATATCGAGATTGCATTTTTATCGATGTAACAAAATTATTAACAGCTAAATGAACACAAAATTATTCTAAAAATTACATTTAATGACCTGATAAATGTTTCCATCATGCTCCTTTTGGAGATGCTATTTTAACGCACTGAATACGTTTAGCTATTGTTGAAAGACCTTAGAGCCTTAATTGTTTGATGAATATACAGTATATCATACTATTTAGCTTTTATCAAGAAGCCACTAGCTTCCCATGCTAAAAAAATTGTTGTCTATGACTGCTGCAGAAACACTGAAACATTCTGTACATGTTGAAGACAAAGAGCAGCGCAGATACATACACTATATTGGCAAAAGTATTGGGTCACCTGGTCATGAGTACAGTATGTGATTTTTGAGCATTGCATTCCACATTTATTAACAGTTTGGACTTATAATTCCCTCCACTCTTCTGGGAAGCTGTTTTGGAACCAAACTAGATTTTGGTGTGCGCTTATAGATATTTGTGTTCATCAGCCACAAGGGTATTACGAAAGGCAGGTCCTGATGTAGGTGAGGAGACCTGGGGTGCAGTCAGCGTTCCGTTTCATACCAAAGGTTTTTAGTAGGGATGAGTTTAGAGCTCAATAAAAGGCCACTCAAGATCTTTCTTTGCGAAGCATGTAAATCAGATCTTCAAGAAGCTCACTTTGTGCACAGGGGCACTGCCATGCTGGAACAGGTTTGGGTTTAAGTAAAAGAAAACACAATTGAGTGTCTCCAGCTTTGTGGTAACAGTTTGGAAAAGAACTACATATGGCAGGAAAGGTCAGGTGACCCAATACTTTTGGCAATATAATGAATGTTAACACATACAAGTACAAACAAAGTAAGAGAGAAAGTCATAATAGAGCTAGTGGTAGGCTAACTTATGGCCTAATGCACTTTGGAAATATTACTGGCATCAGCTGTCCCATAACCCAGTGAATTTTGGTGCTACATCCAGCGCCTCTTCACTCCCACATCAATACTGACAGTAACTTTAATTAGTAAAGGTGGTCAAATGAATATGAAATATTCCATTTACGTGTAAGCCTTATTGCAAAACTCAATATATGCCTGTTGTGTGTGTTGAGTGGAGGAGATTGTAGGTGTAAGTTCTAAAAGTGTGTACGTAGGTTCCATACCCCATTCTGCCCTATTGAGTCTCTCCTCTCGTCTCGTCTCGTCTAGTTAGGTGTTAATGTATTTTATAGATCTTCTTATAGCCTAGGCCATCTTTGCCCTAGGCTTTAAGAAGCTATACAATCCTCAGTGAGTCTTTGCCATGAGGTGCCATGTTCAACATCTAGTGGTCAGTCAAATTTTAACTGCTCTAATTAAAGATACACAAATGATACATAGGACATGTGGCTTTGCATGGTTAAGTAACATACAACTGTTATCACCCTAAGTGATAACAGCTGTATATTACACACTTTGGATCAATTGTCTTTGTAGATTTTATAGTTTTCTTCCAAATATATTTAAGAAATCAATGGGTGAATACTCATGTGAATAATTGTTTAAGAAAAGTTTCTTTATTCATCTAATTCATGTAAACATTATATACAATTATATGAAGTACAGGTTTGCTAATATAGCAAATACAGCATATTTATCAAAATGGATAAATTAAAGACTTTTATTAAATAAAGTAAGGATAAATCATTGTTTAACATTGTTTAACATCATAAGCAGATACAGAAAGGATTATTTTTGAGCAATGGAAACAGGATAAGGACCTGCTGTTTACAAATTAAGCTCTAAGACAAAATTAAGAAAGTACAGTCTCCTTTTCCCAGTCAATGTTTTATACAATTGTACATTTTACACATGCAAAGGATCAGCCTAGATGTTGCATAAATGACTTGTTGTGTAAAATATGTAAACACACTTTAAGTGAGTCTTATTCTCCCGTCACTATATAAAAAAATAGAAGATGTCTTTTAATGGTCAAATAGAAGTGAGAGCAAGTTAGGTAAATGTTACAGGTTGTGAAACCACAAGCCTCTGAAGTTTTCCACACGTTTAGTCGTAGTGAAGACTCTTGAAGTTGAAGCGCTTCCTCTCTGTGAAACCAGTCATCTACAAACAAAAAACAGGACAAAATGAAAAATTACAGCAACAATAAGAAAATGTGACCATTTTTTTTAAATACATATTTTTTTTTATGGCTGTTTTTTATGCTGCAAAACATTACACCATGGTGGTCATCAAGTAAAACACTGCATAGTACAATGTTAAACAGTGAAACAGAACACACACACACACTCACCTGACTTGGGTCTCTACTGAAATATCTCTTCTCTATAACCTGTTGGTTTAAACACGATTGCATGACATTAAATTCATAATACATAATACATTAAATATAATAAAACATTATAGAAAACAATAGAAACATTTAATATTAATACACTGATTTTCTTATGAATAATAAATAACTATTTTAAAAAATAAAATAAAAAATGAGTTCAATGTCTCATTAGATGCTCCAACATCAGTTTTTTATTCCATTAAAAATATCAGGTTGGTGGTTTAGTTTCAGGTCAAAATGCCCTGAAAACTTTCACGAGACGTTTGACTTTCTTTGATGAAAATAACTTTTTTAATGTTTATTATTTCCTACTATCATACACTGTATTTCCAATTTGCCCAGTTTACCCTTTTGTGATAATTTGTGCTATATTATACCATAAATCAGGGGTCACCAGGTTGACTGCAAGGACCACATGAGTCACCCGAGGGCCTTTTCTAGTTTTTTTTTGTTGCTATTCTTTTTTTTAAATCACATTTAAATTGTTGTGAATTTGAAAATGAAAATATTAAAATATAGATGAATATCATTAAATATTAATAATAACATATAATTAATGGTAAATTGAGCAAATTAGTTTTTTTCAGAAGTGTGTATCAAACCCTTCACATTAACCATTCACAAGAAGTAGCCCGCAGTTTCAAAAAGGTTGGTGAAATTAATATCAAAATAAATGCTGTAAATGCCACTCGACATGACTTGAAGACATTCATTTCGCAGATCCACCACAGATACTGGCATTGTCTTGTTACCTTGTCAAAAAATCTGCTCAGTTTTACAGCATTAGATGAGCCAGCAGCAAAGTAGCGTGGATTTGTACAGTCCTGAATAACAGACAAATGTGATTAAATAATAACCAATTAGAACAGGATTACATGGAAAGTGTAGATAACAAAATATTATAGAATAAACTTTTCCTAGCATTTACAGTCTCCCACTGTGAGAATCACCCACCAGGTTAATCTCCTCTGCGTTGAAATCTTCAGACAGGAAGGCGGTGCGAGTCAGGACGTCATTCCTCTTGTTTTCAGGAATCTGATCGTACTTCGTGCCAATTAGCAGGAGAGGGACGGTGTTGTCTGCAAACTGCTCGCGGTCATAATCCCTGCATGATATCCACAGAAGTAAAACTAAGAGTTATATGCATGTGCTTATACTTATATATAGAAATCACTGTAAGAGTGCTGAAGCATCATAGTTTAGTATTCTTTACAGGGACACACAAGGAGCTAATCAGGCAATGAATCACTAAACCGGCAACAGGCAAATACTAACAAGCCTCATTGCTTCAATTTGACATAAAACTGAGACCGACTCACCCATTTGACACAATGACGCCTGTAGGAGAAGAGTCTTTGCTCAATGCCTCCATGGACCAGCGACACAGATTCTGGGAGGATTTTTTGTTGGTCAGATCATGAACTAAAATAATGCCTGGAAAAAATAAAGATTCAGTAACACACATCCACCTTTACACAAGAGCATATTTATTTCCTTAAAAATGTTAAATGCCAGTGTAATTATCCAGATCTAAACCTGGATGTCATGGTCACTGTTTATCCATCAAGGCATTCTTATGCTCCATCCGCACATACAAAATGATCAGTGGTTTTGCTAACATACCATTAACTGAATTGTAGAAAACGGCTCTGGTGCTTTTAACACTACTGGCGCTTCCCACAGAGCCTCCAACATCCCACAGTTCAATGTAGTAAGTCTTCTCCTCTGGAGTACCTTCTTTATAGTCATGGACCTGCAGACACGAAGCAATCAACAAGGTGCATTCCTTTAGAATAACAAGTAGCAAAATGTGTGTCAAGATAATAAATGAGATTTGCAATAGAAACAGTATAAACAGTAAAACAGTGTAAATGTGCTGAATGTTTTCTGAGATAAATCAAGGGAAGGGATGCACATTTTTTTAGCTTGTTACTAAAGAATACTTGTATCTCACATGCTGTGATATTTAAGGTAAATTATAATGATGTGAATAAACCTGATTCATCAGACCATCCCACCTTCTTCAATTGCTCAGTGGTCCAGTTCTAATGCTCATGTGCCCATTGTTGTGGCTTTTGACAGGGGACAGAGGTCAGCATGGGCACTTTGACTGGTCTGTAGCCCCGTACACATTAAACAGCGATACACTGTGTATTTCGACACCTTTCTATTATAACCATTAACTTCTTTAGCAGTTGAACTACAGGAGCTCGTCTGTTGGATCAGACCACGCGGTCCAGCCTTCGCTCCCAATGAGCATCATGAGCCTCAGCTGCCCATGACCCTGTTCACCACAGTTCCTTCCTTGGACCACTTTTGATAGATACTGACCACTGCAGACCAGCAACATCCCACAAGAGCTGCAGTTTTGGAGATGCTCTGACCCAGTCGTCCAGCCTTTACAATTTGGCTCTTATGTTGAGTGAGTCTTATGACTCACTCAAATCCTTATGCTTTCGCATTTTCTTGCTTCTAACACATCAACTTCGAGGACAAAATGTTCACATGTTGCTTAATATATCCCACCCACTAACAGGTGCCATGATAAGGAGATAATAAGTGTTATTCACTTCACCTCTCAGTGGTCATTATGTTATGCCTGATTGGCATATTTCTGTTAAGCTGCTTTGTGAAACATCTATTGATAATAGTGCTGTACAAATAAATTTAATTGAGAATTACCCTGACATCCACAGAACAGCCAACTGTCCATGAAGGATTTCCCAAAACTTGATTATGGCACAACAGGTGAACTAATGATGACTTTCCAACACCTGGAAACACACAAGACAGCATGAGTAACCAAAAAGTTGTTATTGTTAAATCTAGAAGTGACATGCAGTGAGCTGAATGGTGGGTGAAGCACTGAGTCAGATTTATACATATATAAACACACATAGATAAAATTCTTAATAACTTGGTTTGATTGGTCGATGTTATTTGGGTGTTATCAAACCAGTACTTGTTCTCCTGCATTCGCACATCATTTTGGCAGATGTAATGGCTCCCTCTCATGGTACCTGGTACTTATTGCAGTTTTATTGACAGCAACAACCCTAAATATATTTTATAGTGACGTGAAATAAATTACCTATGGAAGGCAATGACATGCAAGTAAGAGTCTACAAACTTCATATTGGTAATACAGGCACAAGATGACAATAAGAAAAAGAAATCATAATATTACAGTAAATGTTTTTATTGAACTATAGCAGCTGAGGCACATCCACATACATTGGCATTAGCATTCCATCTAAAAATGTTGCCCATATTCTTACATCTAAATATGTGGGCCATATCATTACTTCTAGATATGGTTTGCTCTATATATGTTGGTCATATAGTTACATCCAGATATACATCTGGATATGAATCATTTATATATTGTTACATCTCAATGTGTTGGCCGTGTTAGAGACATTAGCCAGATCATCTATATATGTTAACCAAATTGTTATATTTAGATATAGTCACATCTAGAAATGTTGGCCATGTTGTTACATTTTGATAGTTACCTCTAGATTGTTTGCAATAAAGTTACATAAATGTTGTCACACCTATATTTCATTACATCTATATGTTATAAAGTTATAAAGCATTTCACTGCATGTCGTACTCTGTAAGTATTTGTATGTGACAAATAAAATTGAATTTGACATCTATATATGGTTGACATGTTTACATCTAGATTTGGTTACATCTAGATACATTGGCCATATTGTTACATCTTGAAATCTTGGCCATATTGTTACATTTAGATAGTTATATCTTGCCATATTGTTACATCTGGAAATCATCTTGGCCATATTGTTACATTTAGATAGTTATATCTTGCCATATTGTTACATCTGGAAATCTTGGCCATATTGTTATATTAAGATAGTTAAATTGTGCCATATTGTTACATCTAGACGTGTTGGCCATATTGTTACATCTAGATATGTTGGGCATATTGTTACATTTAGATAGTTACATCTGGCCATATTGTTACATCTAGAAATCTTAGCAATATTGTTACATCTAGATATGTTGGCCATATTGTTACATCTAGAAATCTTAGCAATATTGTTACATTAGTTACATCTGGCCATATTGTTACATCTAGAAATCTTGGCCATATTGTTACATTTAGATAGTTACATCTGGCCATATTGTTACATTTAGATAGTTACATCTGGCCATATTGTTAAATCTAGAAATCTTAGCAATATTGTTACATCTAGATATGTTGGCCATAGCGTTACTTCAAGCTATTGTTACATCTGAATGTACTGGCCATGATGTTACATCTAGCTATTGTTACATCAAGAAATTTAGGCCATAACGTTACATCTAGATATGTTGACCAACCACGACCATGAAAAGGTGAATAAAATTCTTTAAATTTCACTATTTATCCTAATGTTTGTCCTCTCATATCTCAAACCTTAGATAAAGTCTGAGTATATAAAATTTGAAATAAAAAATAAAATTCGATTAGACTCAGCGAAATCTCACAATCTCACCCAAATCCACTCATTAGTTCTGCTTACAGTTTCCTGTCCCTTACCTGAATCTCCCAGGACTAACACTTTCACTCTGTCAAGCGAGGACATCTTTATCTCCTCTATGACTCTCAAGTTTGTGGATCTATAAAAGTGCTTCCTGCTGGACAAAATAAAAGTCAAACAAACATCGGAAAGCTTGGAAAGTAATTCTTTAAATATTAAATAGAGGTTGTGGTCCTATATTAGAGCACGACTCGCTATCGAAATAACGTATTTCGATATACAGCCTAAGTAGTGAATTATAATGTGTTATGCGTCGTGTATGACGTTTATGCAGTGCTTGTGGGGACTCTTGTCGTACTTCCGGTTGGTACGAACACGGGGGGCGTGACTTGAGCCAGAACAGGAAGTTCACTGGGATAGACAACACAGAAAGCCGGTGTAGTTTTTTAACTGGATTTCTGTAAGAAAGAAAGCCTCATGGCCGCGGGAGGGATGAAACTGTCGAGTTTATGCTGTCTGCTCCTGTGTTTGATAGCGACAGTGCTCGCAGGGTGAGTGACAGCCATTTGTTTTGGCGCTGTTTGATTTACTTTGTCCGTTGATACACCGAGCCGCCGGCTGGTCCACATGTTCATCTGTGATTGGTCTGTGCTCCTCTTACAGCTGGCTGGGAAGAACAGTGGGGAAAGCTGAAAAAACACTTACAATAAAAGGGCGATTTTTATGTTGATTTATAAAATGTAGATGTGCACAGGATTTTGTGATGTTTTTTCTTTTATGATGGAGTAGATCACGTCTCTGGATCAGTGCTGTTTGAATGAAAGCCATGTACATTGATATCAACAATAATCTTATATAATCTTAAACTTTTTGTACATCAGTCTGCATTTTTCTTTTTTGAAAAGGGGAGGGAGGGGAATTTGCCTACCAGGAAATAAATAAATAAATAGATTGATTGATAGATAACTTTATTATTCACAAAGACAAATTCAACACAGGAAACGAGATGGCCTATGTAGATCTGTATAAATGTATCCAGTAAAAGCTCCATCAGAACAGAGGTGATGTTTTGTTGCTGTTTCTTCAGGAGAGATTTCTACAAGATCCTCGGAGTGAGTAAATCAGCATCTATTAAAGAAATCAAAAAAGCCTACAGAAAGCTGGCACTGCAGCTGCATCCTGACCGAAACCAAGACGACCCCAAAGCCCAGGACAAATTTGCAGATCTTGGAGCTGCTTATGAGGTCGGTGTGTCTTCATTGTATTGCACAGTGCTGGAAGGGAAGGTGCAACCAAAACACGTGTTACACAAGCTAATAACGACACCGGGGGACTTTTTTTGGTGCTGCACAAACAACCTCCGTGTTGTATTTTTTTTTTATTATTCTGCTATGGTGCTCATATTATGTCATTAAAAGCACTGGGTCGCTATTAATAATAAACCCACCCAATTTTATTCATTTCGCGGCTGTAGATCTACACAATATGCTGTATATTACTGGTTGAAATCATGGGCGAATTTGATTGGTGGAGAGAAACGTGTGGCTTCTTCTGATTGGTCCAAACGCCACCTGACTGGTAGCTTTGAAACCCCGACGTGGATTTGACATGTATTCACTCACATGCAAATTTTTTCGGAATTGAAAGTTTGAAAGTGATCTTGAAGATTAATATTTATTCAAAAAAGGTTGTTCTTCTAGTGAATTAATTTGTGTTATTGGTTTCTGTTGAACTCAGGTGCTGTCAGATGAGGAAAAGAGGAAACAGTATGATGCTTATGGAGAAGAGGGACTGAAAGAAGGCCATCACAGCTCACATGGTGATATCTTTTCTAGGTATGTATTTAAAATAAATAATACAAATACACATTTGCATGCATGGAGAAATAAGTTTTAGCAAAATACTTCATACTGAGTTGGTAACTAATGTTATACATGGATTTAACCCTCACTGAGCACCTACCCATTCATAAAATCATCTTGTCAGCCTATCATGTTAGAGATACAGGCCAGTAGCTTTCTATACTGTTCACATCAGCTTTATAAATGTGCAGGTTCAGTGATTTTGAACATATCATGAATCGTTGGTGTCACATGGGTTGGTTTAAATATTTATGAAACTGCCGATCGTTTCAGATTTTCACAACAGCGGCAACAGTATCTAAAGTGCAATAAAGACTAAACCTCTAGTGAGCTCTTCTGCATGGAAATACTCCTTGTATCTGGAAGGAAATGCACATTAAAGAGAGCAGCAGAGAAATGGTAGATTGGTTCAAGCTGACAAGGGTCAAAGTAGCTCAGCTCCCACCTCTGTACCCGCTATATAAGCTAAAAAGTCTTTTAGAATGCATTGAACTGTGAGACAGATGGGATGCAAAGGCAGAAAGGCACACCAGGTTCCAATTCTGTAAGCCAAGAACAGAAAGCTTAGGAAGACGTTTCCTCAAAATCTTGTTCTCTGTTCAAGTACATCAGGAATCCATCAACCTAACCTGCCCTGTGTCAACAGTCCAGGCTGGTGGAGGTGGTGTATTGATATGGTGAATATTTTTTGACACACTCTGGGCTTGTTAATACTAATCAGTCATCTCGAAAATGCCACAGCCTGTTTGAGTATATTTGCTGACCAGGTGCAGGATTTGCATGTTTCAAACATGTCAACATTTACCAGAATCTCAAAGAAACATCATGTAAAATCCATCCCATGAAGAATTGAAGCCCCAAACCAGCATTATTATAATGTTTCTAATAAAGACGTTAGTGAGTGTTTTTCTGTAAAATCATGTCCAGATGTGTTTTGTTTATTTCATACCATAGCAATTTGCCAATGATTAAAATTTTTAATATATTCCTGAATAACATGTTAACCTGTAAAAATTATTATTATTAAATATATGATTATTATTTATTATATAACCAACCTACTGCTGTAAATAATCAACACCTTCTGACCTTGAGTAATTGACACAAACACTCAAATGCATTAAACACACTAAACTTAAATACAAGTATCCATGGTTACGATTTTTGAGACTGATTTTTTTGCGTGTATTATCAGGTGTATCTAATGGAAACAGCATGTGACTACATGCATTAATCATGTTTTGTTCTTCTCTTTCCAGCTTGTTCATAAGAAATGATGTTTTTACAATGGTTCACAAATAAAATCAGAACTAAAATAAAATTAACTAGTACATTTAATTTAGATTTAAATAGATTACAAAATAAAGCTTGGTGTAGCATTACAGATCATTGCATTATGGTCAATAAAAAGCATTTCAATAATTACCCAATCGACCTAATTTCTGATGCCAGACATGAACATACATAAACACTGGTATCTACTGAGCTGTGCCTTAGCGTTTCTGTCTATTTTTGTTGCAGTTTCTTTGGAGACTTTGGGTTTATGTTCGGTGGGAACAGACAACAACAAGACCGAAACATTCCAAGAGGAAACGACATTGTGCTGGATCTTGAGGTTACACTGGAGGAAGTTTATTCTGGAAATTTTGTAGAGGTACAAATATTTATTTTGCATAATGTGGAGTGTGGAATGTATTTGTACGGTGTAAAATGTCAGTCCCTAAACATACAGCTAAATAGCTGTTATTAATTTATACAGATTACTCACTCCAATTATCCATTAGACATTTTCCCCTACTACACCAATCGGGAAAAAAGTATGATATTATAATCTTATGACTGGTGAAGTAAATAACACTGATTCCCTCCTCATCATGGCACCTTTTAGTGGGTGGGATGTATAAGGCAGCAAGTGACCATTTTGTTCTCAAAGTTGTGTTAGAAGCAGGAAAACTGCATAAGGATTTGAGAGAGTTTGGCCCTTTTCCATCCTTGGAGCACTTTTTTATGGATACTGACCACTACACACCAGGAACATCCCACAAGAGCTGCTGCTGATGTGCAGTGGTCAGTATCCATCAAACGTGCTCCAAGGAAGAAACCAGTCGTGAACCGACGACAGGGTCATGGGCGGTCAAGGCCATGCGAAGGCCGTGTGACCAACAGATGAGCTACTGTAGCTCAAAATTCTAAAGTTAATGCTGGTAATGCTCAACGGGTCAGAACTGTTTTGGTAGCAACAATATTAGGCAGGTGGTCATGCCTGATCGGTGGCCATAAAGAACTGGACTTGGATCTGAATTTGATTACTGTTCATATTGTTCATGCAAACACATTCCAATAATGAGAATTTTATGGTTATTTACGGTGAGGTATACTAGATAATGAGCTCTGACGAAATATTTAGTAATATTGAATTAGGATATTGAATTAACCACGAAGCTGTAATATATTGTTGTTTGTTTGCTTTTCTGTTATGATGTAGGTGGTTCGAAACAAACCTGTTGCCAAAGAGGCCCCAGGCAAAAGAAAATGCAACTGTCGCCAGGAGATGAGAACCACGCAGCTCGGGCCAGGCCGCTTCCAAATGACCCAGGAAGTAGTCTGTGATGAATGCCCTAATATTAAGTAAGATTTCTACACCTTTGTGAGGAGACTGTGCACTGTAGTAACTTGCACACACAGGATAAATAACGCTGCCACTGTTTGCAGACTTGTGAACGAAGAGAGGACATTAGAAGTGGAGATCGAGCAAGGAGTGAGGGATGAGATGGAGTACCCCTTCATTGGTGAAGGTACTGTGTGACTGTACAGAAGTTTCCGAAGTTTCAAGTGTGGGTGCCTGGCAAATCAGTAATGTGTTTTATTTTCTTGTGTGCAGGTGAACCCCATATTGACGGAGAACCTGGAGATCTTCGCTTCCGCATTAAAGTCTTAAAGTATGATCACTTTTTAAATGCATAGTAAACAGTTCTGGCATGATACCTTTTGTTTTCCATCATGTGATTGAGTTAATGAAGTGGGTCTGAATCTGATGACAAATATTACAGTTTATTGTTAAGCTGATTGAGAATGTTGTGATCAATGTAGGAGATTCTGCAACCAAATGTATTATATAAAAAAGCAAATATTGAAATGGGTTTAATTTGCATTAACAGTGCAAGCGAAACTGTTTCTGTATGTGTGATTCTCTCCTATAATAGGAAATGTTTTTCCAGACATTATGTCCTTGCTTATTCTATGCGTTTGGTTCTCCAGGCACCCGGTATTTGAGCGCAGAGGCGACGACCTGTACACAAATGTAACAATCACCCTGGCAGAGGCTCTGGTTGGCTTTGAAATGTTTATCAAACATTTGGATGGCCACCAGGTAAACGTTCCAGATATCACACAAACACACACATACACACATACATAGACTATTATGCTGCTTTTTAGGTTCCCACGATCTCTCATACAAATTGTGTTACTTCTCATTTTACAGGTTCACATTGTGAGGGATAAAATTACCAAGCCTGGAGCTCGAATCTGGAAGAAGGGTGAAGGACTTCCCAACTTCGACAACAACAACATCCGTGGATCGCTTATAATAAGCTTTGACGTAGACTTCCCCAAGGATCAGTTTAATGAAGACGAGAAAGCTGGTATGGCAGTAGGAATGGTTTATTGGTCTAGATTTTGTAATGGTATAATGGGTTTTAGTACAAGACCTATTTGTTTAGCAAAAAAATAATCTCCTCCCTAATTTTTGCTCTTGAGATTTTCTGACTGATTCAACATCATCAATGTTTTTCCATCTCTTTTTTTTTGTGTGTAGATATTAAGAAGATTTTGAAGCAGACACCATCTCAGAAGGTTTACAACGGTTTACAGGGATACTGACACACCAGCCAACAAAACCAGGACTGATTTCCCTGTCAAATTCCATACACCACGTAAACACACAAAAAAGAAGCAAGCATGGAGGGTTTATTTATTTTCTCAGACTGTACTCAGGATAGGTTGTCTGAACGTGTGTTTTTTGTTTAATTTTTGATTTGGGACACTTTTTTAAAAAATGTTTTCTTGAGGTAAGGTTATGGAAAGCAGCAAGGATTTTTTTTTAATGAAACTCCTTTTTTTTGTTTTGTTTTTTCCCCCCTATTTTTCCTCGTTTACAGCTTTTGTGATTATAGTTGCAATGTTTGCATTACAGTTTAATAGTTTTTTCCCCTTTACACCAGCTATTACCCAATCATGAATCAACACTGTACTGGAACTGAACTGCCACAAGAAAACACGTTATATCAGAGGACATTTTATTTAAATTTTATTAATTTTTTTTTTTTTTAAGAAATACCTGCCTCTGTATTGAATGTTGTCAAGATTTAATATTTCTTAATTTTTCAGAAAGGGTTTATATGAATGTGTTCTTTATATGTAGTTATTTTGTTTATCCTTGTACTTCCTTCTTGGAGAATTTCCTGTTTTCCTTTATTTGGGTCATGATTCATAATTGTAAAATATTTCCTCCACCTTTTTTCTATTTTTAACATGTCAGACATCACCTCCATGACCTTGCCTATGATTAAAAGTTTTCATCTGCTGCTAAGTCCTATGCCAGTGTGTTTCCATCAAGGGGACGGCTGCACTAAAATTGGCCAGGTGCCAAGACGTGGAAAGTTTTTCACATGAAGAATTGAAGCGTTATAATAATGTCCCTAACCTTCTATTAAACGTGTCCCTTTACCACTCAAAGGGAATATGTGGCAATTTAAAACAAAAGGAAAAAACAACATGTATATAGAGGCTCTGCAAAGTGAAGTCCGCAGTAGGTAAGTGTAAGATAAGTAGAAGGGATAGCTTTCTTTTGTTAAAAGAACCAGGCAGCAGAGATGATTATCTGGACTGAGTGATGAGTATAATAGAATATATCACATGACCTCACTACTTTATTATTTGAACCAGAGAATTGAGCTAAAGAAGGCATACATAAATTATTAGTTATTAAATACTATACTTTTGAAGTAATTAAGTAATAATATTCGATAGGGAGGTGGTAGCTTAGTGGTTAAGGCATTGGGCTTTGGATCAGAAGATCACAGGTTCAAATCCCACCACCACCAAGCTGCCACTGCTGGGTCCTTGAGCAAAGCCCTAAAACCCTCCCCTGCTCAGTTGTAAGTCGCTCTGGATAAGGGCGTCTGCCAAATGCTGCAAATGTAAATGTAATGTAAATGATACAAAGTACACTTATCACGGATGATTGTTAATGAACAAAGCGCCATTGATGTGTTAGAAAAGTTTACATTTCTAGTAGAAGCCCATGGATTAAAAGATTTAACTGTATCAATCGGAATTTAATTGGTTTGGTATTGCCAAGCAGCCATTCTAGGCCGTTTGAGCAAGGCCCTTAAGTCTCTGTGCTTGTAGAGCACTTTTCTATTTCACTGCAAAAAGCCCCTTTCATAAAACCTTGAATGGTCATTGTAGGTCTTCACTGGTAATTGGTTGCCTCTGTTGCACCAGCATCATCTCCAGGCAGAAGAGCAGCTTCAGGGAAAGGTTGCTGTCACTGCCTTTCTCCACTGGCGGACTGAGGAAGTCATGCGACTCTTCAATTCTACTCGAAGGGGATCAGTGCTGACTTTCCTCACTGTTCTGCACATCCTTAGCTATTTTGGACTTCACTAAACAATGTACACTTCACATTAACACTCCGGTTTGCACATAACTCCAAAAAGAGTTGCACATGACTCGATAAAAAGACTGTCTTTTGCACGGACCCTTTTCTTTAACTTACCTTTAGATTTTTAGTGTTTTGTAGTATTTATTGCATGCCTTATGTTTGTTGATACTGCTGGAAGCTGTACATTTCCCATAGATTATCTATCCATCCATCCATCCATTCATTCATTAGACGCATGTGGTGTATATTGAATACCATTTAGGCCCAATGGAGCACACCTGTAGATGGTTTCTACTGTATACAGTACACTGTTTCAATAAGGACTATTAGGACATTGTTAGGCATTCCGATTCTGATACGTTTGTACAATGGTATCTTCAGTTCAATGATTATTTAATGGAGTACAAAAACACTATGTAATGAAAACCATTTGATAATGGTTTTAATGGTTAATAGCTAATGGTTAGTAAAGGTAATTATAGCTGACAGTTTGGCAGTTGTTTGGCGGCAGTTGTTTGGCAGCAGTTGGCTATGCAAATGCTCCTGTCTGATCTTTCTGATGTCTGCTTGCTTCATAACCATAAATTGTCGGATTTAGACCTGATTTTCGTTATACTATACGTTTTTGAAAACATGATTCATGGTCTGTAAAGCTAATGTGTGAAGCATTACCATGTTGGAATTACAAAATAACTGACACTAAATATATACGGTATATATGGTGTATTTGCAATTTTAATGTGAGTGACAATGTGTGATAGTTATACAGGTTATCAACCATGTAAAAATGACATATTTGAATTCTGTGAAAATTATGACAAAAGATAAAAGTATTATAGGGAAATAAGTATGTCATGTGATATCCAACATCGGCTGTTTTAGGAATAGCAAATGAAATATGTAGATGAACTAACGCAAAACAATGTGAACAGGTAAAACCCTTTGTTTATGATTATAGTCTCCAATAGAGGGTGACAAAAGTGCATTCATGTTGAATGAACTGTACATTCAGCATAAAGAAAGAATTGGAAAGAAAGGGAAAGTGTGGGTTTCCTTGCATCTCAAGCAGATTCTGGGTTAATAAAATAACAATAATAATGATAACAAAATGCAATTAGTCGAGCGAGGTGACTTGGAACCGAACCTGGTAGTTTATCCAGGGTCCTTGGTTTGATCATGAGCTCAGATAACAGTGCATGTTGAGGCTTTGTGCTTTTTCTCCTCATACACTAGTATGTTTCCTTTATGTTGTCTGGTTTTCTCCTACATGCCAGAAAACCTAGATGTTTTGGCTATGCTTAGTTGCCCCTAGATATGAATAAATGTTTGTGTGTGTGAAAGTGAGTTCTTCTGCCATGCTCTCAGAATATCTGGCATAGAATCAAATTCCAACTGCAAATCAGAGATGTTCATGTCTGTCTCCAGACAGCGTCCTGTGTTCCAGCAGGTAACTCCTTTATTGTCTTCGCAATTTTAGGTCAGTGTCATGGTAGAGGTTTAACCCATTCCCTAATTTGAGGTCCTGAGACCTAACAAAGCTGCAGATTCTTTTAGTTACCTTCACTAGATCTAAACTTTATTAAAACCCTGTCTCAGACATGCAGTGACAAGTAGTTTGGTTTCATAGCTTATTTTATGTCTGACTGGTGTATTGTAATTTCCAGCAAATTTATTGTTTAGAGTTTTGTGGAAACTCATTAATTTTTATTCTTTTTTTTATCATTATAAATGTATTTTGTTTTCAGACTGATGAGAGAAAAAAGATCCATCCTTGATGTTTGCCTGAATGTTTTCAGATTGCATTGTATTATATTAGATGTGACATTAAAATAAAGGTATAAACTCAGCATCATTTAAATGTCAATAATCATACCTATAAATAAAGTGCGCAATATTACATCCATATTGTTTTCTTTTTTACTTTTCTTCCTAGAAATGCTATTTCTAACAGTGAGAGGAATGAAGCATTTTGCGAGGAGGCTGTCATTCAGTATTCTGAGATCGTGCTAGATAAGGTTTGTTCTGAGATTTTCTATTTACTTTTATATTCTGGGATTCTTTTAATAAATGGAAGGGGTAATTTAGACCCCCCCCCTCACACACACACACACACACACACACACACGCACACACACACACACGCACACAATGTTGTATAAGATGTGTGGGATAAAGAATTTGCTCTGAGGGTGTGGAGGTTTCACCTTTAGTTGACATCAAAATAAGAACAGCCTGAATTGGTTTAATGGAATTTGTTGTCTTGTGTTGACATTATTTGTAGTGTTCTATCCTATACTCAAAACAACTATTTGATAGCTGTGTCTGATTATCTGATAGAGATTGTTCAAAGGATAGTCCTTGCTTTAAAACATCTTTCCTGTGGGTTTGTGGCCACAGGAGGGCAATGTTACCCTCAACATTGCTCTGTATGAAGCAAGATGCCATTTGAATGTCTTCAGAATGTATGCCATTGAGTGAACTGAATTTGGAGCCTGGCCTGTGTGCAGTGGATGTAAGCCCAGAGTTCAAAGGGGCACTGGCAGACTGGCAGGCTGTAATGCTTAATAGCACACTTATGGGTTGAATCTTCCTGGCAAAAGTGGTGCAGCACCTCTGCTCACACTGCATTGGCAGCACTTTTAGCATTTCACTGCCTTTGGCAGTAGTTTTGGTTAATGGAATCTGACTGTGTGTGTGTGTGTGTGTGTGTGTGTGTGTGTGTGTGTGTGTGTGTGTGTGTGTGTGTAAAAATGAGAGAGACAGAAAGAATGCTTTAAATTCATTTGATAGATAAACACATCTTAAACAGTACAGCACATCTAATAAAATTACTCTTTGTAATTTTCATATCAGAAATGATATGCGATTTCTAAAGTCTCAATGTCTGTTGTTATCTATCAATGTGATAACTAACAAAGCATGGACTGGAAAAAAAAACACAGCTCAAAAAAGAAAGCTGATGGACAAATCCTGCAATTTTGTGGTAGGGATCTTGAAGTAAACAAAAGGCGGCTCTTGTGTAAAATAATGCATGTCAGCCGTGTCCTCAGCCTGCCGCTGCTTTGAAGGTGCACGCAGCCTCCCTCGGCTTAGAAAGGCTGTACGCGCTATGTTACTATATAGAATCCCATTGATTCAAAGACACACACAAAAAAATAAAAGCCTCAACTATTTAACAGCACATTGTGGGCTCTAATTATGGGAAGCATGGGAAGGAAAAAGCCACATGAGGTTTTTTTCCCAGACAATGTTGAGGCCCTTTGGAGAGTGAAGACGATGCTGTTGTTTTGCTGAAATACTTTCAGGAGCTAAACATAGTTAGCTGTCATTATGGAACTTTGCTGACCTCCTAACAACATCTCCAGTCCACTCCTATCCTAATGTCACAGTCTAATCTGCCACATTGTACATTGCGGGGGCCCAGCCTAGTTTATGGTGTCCACATCTTCCAGAAAGGGAAATGGTGGTGAGAAGTGGGTTCGGACTATTGGATTTAATTAAAAGATATTTTGATGTACATGCTATTCAAAAAAATATAATATATATATATATATCATTCCTATCTTAATTTCACCCAGATGACCATCAGTGAATTAGAGAGGTTTTTTGTTGTGGATCCATTGTCCCAAATACATTTTTAAGAAGTATCTTTAAGAGCTGTATGAAAGAGATATGAAAATGACCCTGAGTATGTGCACACATGAAGTACAGTAAAAGTGCAGGACAGGCTGGTGAAAGCGGTCTTTGTGCGGGTGAGGAGTACGCTCAGGCCCTCCCCTCAGCCGCCATGCCTGGGTGCTGTGGTGGCAGATCACAGTTAATAACTGTGTGGTCGGCTGTCAGGAGCACTTAGCCTGATGCTGGGCAGGCAGGGCCCTTGAACAGAGCTTCCTCTGCCTGAGTGGGAGTGTATATATATATATATATGTGTGTGTGTGTGTGTATGTATTTCTGAGAGCACATATAATCATGCAATATGACAAGAATCTGGAGTAAAACTTCAGTGTCTTAAGTTTTAATATAAGGCCATTTTAATTAATTACTTAATTGTTGTGTTTGGGAAGAAAGTAGCCTCTTATTATGGTTGTACTAGAATTGATGTTTTACTTGTGCTTTTTGTATTGGTGATGGCTTGAGTTTTCTACCCACAAACATTTTATCTTTGACATTTGACCATTATATTTTTGACTTGTGACATGCAAATTGAACTATAGTGATACAGTATGCATTTAACCATCTAGTTCCACATGTTTTGGGAAACATGGAAATGACAAAGTACAGAACTATAGCAGAGCATTCTTTAGCATTTTTTTTAAAATTAATCAATAATGTTTTCTCCTAATTCGTGTCTAGCATGAAGCAGAGTTGCTGTTTGCGAAGTCAGTCATTTTTACATTTTATACCACAGTGTCCTCTGATGAATCCGTCCTATACATTACATGGAACAACCTAAGTACAGTATTTCATACAATTCACTAAAGAATAAAAAGAAAAAATTCAGTTACTATGAAATATTATGTTATTGACAGCTATTATTAGTAATGACGGAAAATTGTAACAGAAATTGATTAATGGATTTGGATGTATCTATTCATTTGGGAAGTGGTAACTCAGTGGTTAATGCTCTGGGTTCCTGATTGAAAGTTTGAGGGGTTCAAGTCTCGGTATCGCCAAACTGCTACTCTTGGACCCTTGAGCAAGGCCCTTGACCCTCTTTTGGCAAACTTGCACTCTGACCCCAGCTTCCTAAATCTCTGTTTAACCTTTTTTACTTTTATGTAAAATGACGACTAATTAATTTTTTTTTTTAAATAGAAAGATTTACCAATGTTAATTTTAAAAGTATTTATTTCTACTATTTATTTCTACTATAAATAATGTGAATCTATTCCGTGTTTAAATACTGAGGTTTTAAACCTTTTGCAACCAGGAACACTTTGAACTTTACAAATAAAATCCACAAAACTCATTTAGTACAAATTCCTTAATCATTCTTAAAAGTCTTCAATAATATTTAGTCTATTTATTCTAGCCATAGAGCTTTCTATTCCTAAACCTTCTACTGATAAAATACACCAAGTAACCATGTTTATAGGCCTACATGCTTTTGAGTTATTGAGGTTTGGATTCAATTCATTAAATTCCAATTCAATATAAAAGATTTTGTAATTGTAAGTTGGAATATATAGCTAGCAAAGTAAAAATAAAATCACAGTCCTCTTCCCTTGGCTATGCTTCATGGACTTCATTTTGGCAACAGATTCTTAAGCTGTTTGCTCTCTTTTAAGAATTGGTCTTATTGTTTTATTGTTTATTCGTATAATTAACTCACTTGCATACAACTCTCATTATCTCATCCATGATTACAAAAAAAAATGTGCAGAACTCTACTTTGGTGGATTTGGTGGTCATTTGATTAAATAAAAGTACATGTAAACAGTGCACATCTTTATTTACACCAGAATATATTTCAGGTCAGAGGATGTTCATAGTTTTGATCATTCACTATGCAGAGGTTTTTGGGTCACAGTGTGTGTGTGTAGTTTGTTTGTAGTAGTAAGTCCAAACTATACAATGACAATCAAAGCAATTTTATTATTATAGGTGGAATATTTTAATAGTCAATACCAAACGGAAGAGATGCATCCAGAGACCACTGATTGAGAGAATGAGTATACTACTGTGTCCAATGTGATAAGTGTGTGGTAGTTAATTACCCTGCCATTAAAAAAGCTTTGGGGACCCTATTCTTGATGACTATCATCAGTCTTAGTCAAATGAGGTGAATAGCATGAGAAGAATGTTATGCATCCATGTAAGGGAAAACAACACATACCTTTTTGGTTGTATGGGTTCGCCTGTGTGAAAACCTGGTCTGGCAGGTTCTGTTTCATGCACTTATGACTCCCAGAATAAATCATAACTTCCTGCTCTTAGTTCCTGCATTAGCCTATCCTTTATTTCTCCTTCCACCCTTCCTCTTGATACAGCTCTGGATTGGTTTCCGAAAACCTGTCAGTCAGTGGGCACTTGGGCTCCTGTGTCAGACTCCCAGGGGCTTTGTCTCCTCAGACTCGCCCACAAATTAGAACACAATCAGTTATCCATCCCCTCAGTGCAGGCTCCAGGCAGACCCCCAAGTCAGCAGACGCAAGCCACCCTGTAGCTGTAATTCCACCTCCTGTTGCACAAAGCAGAGGCAGCTTTGGCCTTGTCCTTGACAAGACCCTTCGGATTGCCTCCGCCCCCTGCTTCCACACAGTCCTCCAAAGACCTGCTGAGAGAAACCAGGTTCTCTTTGGTTTGAAAAAAAAGTGTTGGCTGCTTTATTGAACCCTGGCATTCTTACACCATTCTTGAGCAGCTAGGCTTTTTTTGCATTCTCATACCTACATTTATTCATTTTGGCAGATGCTTTTATGTGAAACAACTCACAGTTGAACTGAGCAGAAGGTTAAATATCTTGGCGTAACGGCCAACAGTGGCATCTTGGTAGTGCCAGGTTTCAAACTTACATTAGGCCACAACTTTAACCACTGAGCCACCCCTGTGCCTCTACACAGCTCTTACTGTTTGACTAAGCAGAGTTACAGTACAACTAACATCCTGTGTTCTTAGGTTACCTGGTTTGCGCCTGTCTCCCAAAAACATGCCAGTAGTGGGACTGGATTAATCCTAGGTGCGAATGTGTGTAGATATTGTCCTGCTATGGCCTGGTGTCCCATCCAGAGTACTATCTGCTATAGGCTATTTATCCACTGTGACCATGTCCACAGTAAACACACCTGAAAGTGAGTGAGTATAAGATATGACATGGTTGTTGATGTACAGTACATCACTGTCTGAGTTGTTCCCAATAGACAAATCTTTATGCAAAAATTCTGTGATGTCTGAGACTGAACTTTGCAGCAGACCTGTATCACATTTAAAGATTTACTTACCATCATTTTGCACCATTAAAGCTCTCGGTAAAGGCATCAGCATATGCTGCCCATGTTTTTGTCACATAAAGTGATGCCTTGCAAGGTAAATAATTGGTCTGATAACTGGCAGAGCTTTTTATTGATTCAAGCTGTCACAAATCACTCATGATACAATATAAATTCTTGGGAAAGTTTCAAAACCCCATATTATATAGACTACTCAGTAAAAGTGTTTAAGTATTTCAAACAATAAAAAGACACCATTATCATATATGCCTTCTTCAAAACATCATAAAACATAGTTTATTTCAGAAAAGGCTAATAAAATACTATATTAAACACATGCAGCATAAATACTGCCCATGTGTGGTATGATCATAGTGATTATGTGAACTAATATCAGTCATTTTATTCAGTGTCGGATATAAACACCTCCTTTGAGGGTGTAATGCTAAACTGGAACCAAGCTGGTTGTCTAACCATTAATTTGCATGCCTGCATTTGGATCAAAACACCCCACCCTTCATCTGTGAGTTTTTGTCATCTAAATAGCTGGGAGGCTATTAAGTTAATTAATGACACATGGACGGATCTGGATCACCCACGATCACAGCTCTCACTGGCTTTATCTCTTCCCTCCCTGTGGCACAGCAGTACACATACGCATGCTCTCATTCTTCTCCCTCTCTCTTTCTCTTTCTCTCTCTCACACACACACACACACACACACACACACACACACACACACTCACTCATAATTCACTGTATGAAATTATTCTTACTAATGTTTCCCAAAACAGATAATTCTGTCATGTAGATATTCTTTAGACATCTCAGCCATTGACATTCCAACCAATCTTTCTCGTTCTATTACGGACACCCTTCCATTCTCAATGTCTTTCCTACCTGTCATATAGCTGGCTTGCAGTGGCATAATGCAGAGAATTTAGAGCTTTGTGTGAAGGAGTAAAGGACAGGATGGGAGAAGGCTGACACAAAGAAGAGCCAAGAGAGGAACCAAATGCTGAGAGAGGAGACCGAATTTAAAGAAAAATGTAACTTAAACAACCACAAAAAAAAAATTAATAGCTAGAAATAGACTATTAAAGGGACAGTGCTAATAAAGCCTGGAAGTTGGGGGTGGGTTTGAGGCTTGCCCCTGAGGGAATGTTGAACAGAGCTAGTGCGCACTCTGACGAATATATCTGTATGTGATTATTTTGACAGCAGTTATAAACCCATAAGGCCTGGCCTCAGTTCCTGTTCTTGTTGATTTAAACCACCGCGGGCCATAAATAATGGCTGATTAAGTGGCCTATCTGGCTCTCTCTGCCCCCTCTGCCTGGGTGGGGGCCTGCGTCTTGAGTGCTGGCCTTCAATGTGTTCTGCATTAGAATTACCGACGAGCCGGGCAAGCTGTGTGTGTTGAGGGGCACCCCCAATACCAGGGAAGCCTTAATTCTTTTCTGACTTTAATACTTAAAATGTAGTCTCTACAAAAAAAAAAAACTAGAAAAAAACCCACTAGAACATTGAGTTTGATGATAGCCAGCAACATGTTTGACATGTCTTATTGTCATAAACATGCTGTTGCACATTGCCTCATTAATTAGCAAAGGCCTGTTATTTGCAGAGTGTATTGTATGTAGGTTTTTTTCTATAACCAATTTGTGTTTGGGTTAGTCAATTTTAAGGCAGTGCATCCGTTCTCCCCAGCTGGCATTGGTGACGTGTGAGCCAGCAAAATTCATTGTTATTGGAGGATTAACTTACATAGGTCAGAGACTTTGTATATAAAAGTGGGCTTTTATGGATATTTGTGGTTATTATTTCTGACTGTTAAAAATCTAGCAGTTTGTGCAGTGTAGATCGAGTGTTTATGCAATAACTTGTGTCGCTCCGCTGAGGTCCATGGACAAGATGGAATGATTGGACGGAATGCCTTTGATGCCGCTGTCGGGGTACAGTCCAGTAAACGCATAAGAAAACACTTTGGATTGGCAAACGCTAATGATGTTTGAGAGACATTTCACATGAAAATCTTTACAGGTTTTTTTTTCCTATTTCAAATAATTTTTCAGCTAACCTGCTCCAATATGTTAAGTATCTTTGCTGAGGTGAAAATTCCAAAATATGTGCTGAAGTGGTATTGATCATGAACCAGCTGGTCAGTCCTTATTACTTCAGGCCAAGTCTCTGAAAAAACATCCCTTAAGCTGTCACATGCAGTGAGCAATAACTCAACCCGATGTCTTGCTTTTGCACAATGGCCTCCTGCCATCATTGCAGTAGTAGTTAGTCCCGTCCCGTCCCCCCCCTACAGAGGATAACATTTCAGCACTTTAGATTAGCGACCCAGGGTCCCATCAACACCTTTAAGAGGGTCATGCCTCCCTCTTCAGTGTAGACCGAGGGAGCCTGAGTGGGCTATGCTGTGTTAACCTAACCAAGGGCAAGAAAGCAATAACAAACACAGGATCACAGGACTACCGTGACCTCTGACCCTTACAATCTCTTACAAAACTTCTCAAAGATCACTATCATATACATCCACTTCAAAGCCCCTCCCTTCTTGAAACACACACACATAAATGTCTCTTCATACACTGAATTGTAAACTAAACGAGAGACTGTTATGCGATTGCTGCCAAAATGATACTGATTAAAATATTTTCAAAATAAAATAAAAAACACATTTGCAATTCAGATGACAGCAAGTTTGTTGATTTTAAAGAAATTAGTATATAAGGAAATCTATGCTGTTAAGCTTCCTGAGGTTTTCACAATGTACTCGTGCAAAATCCAACAGCATTGCAGTCATGAATACCATCCTGTAGGTTAGAAAATTAGAAAAAAATGTTTATCTGTTTTCTCTCTATTTTAGCAGTTTGAACAGTTAATAATAATAATATTATTATTATTATTATTATTATTATTATATTTTTTTGTTTCTAAAAATACAACTTACCAATAGTAAAAAATAATAGATTGTAAAAATGATACTGTTCAGGTAAATTCCAGGTGAATTTGATGTCAACATATATTGAGACATATCAAGATGAGATAAAGTCTTCAGTGGCATCCTGGTGAAACAGACATATCGAATTCTTCCATCTTGCTTTGCAATTGGGGGTTGTTTTAGTCCAGAGCTCTCAGACATGATTGGAGTTTTTATAAGGACATAATAGACCTGGCTCCAGCTCCCCCTCCTTGCTGTTTCTCTCTGGCCACAGAAATCTAGTCCACTGCTCTGGAAAACTTCACAGTGCCAACAGAGATTTAAAATGTAAAGGCTAGGCTCAGTAATGTTTAATAGTAGATGCAGCTTACTGATTATGACCTTCTCTACTTAAACAAATACGGCCTCCTCCTTCTCAGTCTGCCCTCTGGATTCCACAACCACTCCCCCAACAGCCTCCTTTCATCAGCATTAAAGCTCAGGTTCATGGACTTCATCACAATATACAGAATCAATTTCATTGTTAATTCGTGCACAGCAGTGGGTAATCAGGTGCTCTCGCTGGTGTCGTACGGCTTTGCGACAAGCAAACCTGAGGCATTTACAATGTTGTGACTACCTTCTTTAGGTGACTGGCAGTAAATGATTGACACTAACAGTCATGGGAAGTTCCGCATTCAGGTCTTCAAAGTTGTACACCCATTTTGTTTAACCACAAGGCCATTCTCTTGTCAGTCATGCGTTCAGTGAAAAGCATGCAAGTCAAGGAAGCCAGCTGGGAAGACAAATCCAATGCATTCTTAACAACCCCTGCACTCTAAGGTAACGTGGTAAGTAATAAGCACATGGCCCTTTGTTTGGATGTGTTTAAAAATAAACTGAGTGACTAAGAATATAAAGGGAACTACAGATTTTACATATATTTAAAGAAAAAAAAGAAATCTTTATTATTTCTCAACCAAACAAATTTTAAAAAGATATCCTCTGCAAGTTTCATGGGGAAGATTTCTCAAAGAAAGGCTCTACTGTTTTTCTGATACTCGTACCGAGTGTTCCTCAGCTGATCCTTTGCACCAGTGCACATGCTGTCTCGGGTAATAGCCTGCATCGGCACAGTTGTCCACTGCAGCATAAGCTGTTCCTTGAATTGCTTGCATGTCTCCGCAATGTGTTTGGTTTCATTTGTGTTTTCTGCCAACAGAATACAAAACTTATTTTATGCCCTGGTCTCCAGGACTGAGGTAATGGACTTTGAGCCTTGTCAAGTTAGTGACACCACCTATAGTTTTAGCATCACTAGCTCTAAACCTTTCCTTTAAACCTATATCCTCACTGAATCCCTTCATTAGCTGATAAGGATTTGTATGTTCTTGCTCTGTCTGGTGCATCTGTCTGTGTCAACGTTGGCCCTTTGTCTAGACACATGAGTTTTAAGCAGTATTCAGAACTTGAGTCTGGAGAACATGAGTGAATCGTTGAGAAAACTGTTGTCAGGAGTAAATGAATTGTTTGTAAAGAACTAGTCAATCAAAAGCTGTTGTTTCGGGTCGGGGTTATATATTTGTGGATAGTAGTTTGATCATTTATAGACACTAATTCTGATATTTAAATATTGGAAAATACTGTTAAAAAAAGCAAATAAAAAAGAAACTTCAACACGTGAATGACAAGTAATTCATATAAAAAATTCATATAAAAAAACTGTGTATAACCTTCAGAAACATATATATATATATTTTTTTTTTTTTTTTCATTTATTTATTATTATTATTATTTAGATTATTAATCTAATAGTTTATATAGCATTCCACTAAATTTCAATACAGTTTTGTGTGTGTGTGTGTGTGTGTGTGTGTGTGTGTGTGTGTGTAAAGGCTTGACACATTTTTAATTGTATTTGGCATATAGGCTGTGTATAGCCAGGCAGAGACAATGAACTTATTCTGACATTTGCTTCTTGGGGGGGAACAGGGGTGTAAATGTGCAAAATGCTCTGAATAATTTATATATTTAACCCAATCTGTTCTAGACTCTGGTTGTGTTGCCCAGAATCCACAATACAGTGTGTTACCGTGTACAATACAGAAACATAATTCCACTCGTCCACGTTATTTCACAGTGTTTTACTCCCATTATAAAAAAGAATAATAATAAGGATAAATACGTTTGCAAATGAATCCGAAACCATTAACAATAAACCCATAATAACCAGTCCCCTCGGATCCCTTCTTCACTAACTATAATAATTTATTAAATGAATTATGGAATCATTCTAACAGGAACTCTGTCGGTCTGCTCGGTCTGAGTCTCCTGAATCCTTCTCCAAACACCAGCCACTTTTCTTTCTAGTCTGTTCTTGTTTGCAAAATCCTAGCAGAGGTGTATGGCAGAAGGTACAAGGGCTAACTCATACGTACTCTAATGAAGTATTTACAGATAATTTCAGCTGTCAAACACTTGTAGCCGATGACACAGTGCAGAGAGCAGGAGCTCTGAGCCTCTCTGCTCGTCGCGTTTAACTCAAGCGGATTTCATTTCAGCTCAAAGTCACTTGGAGAGCAGGAAAGTGCAGTGGGCTTTTAACACTCACTTTATTCTAAGACTTTTTTTATGCTCTTTAATAGAAAAAGCGTGAGATATTCACACTTACTTCATGTTAGTTAGGCTGGAAAGGAGTCTGGGAAGCTGAACCAAATCTCTAATTCACTTTCTTACTTAATTCAGTGGAAATGTGTTTATTGGATGTCTTTATGGAATTATTGAATTGTCCAAATAAAATATTTATAATATACATAAATGTTCTAGTATTAAGACGTAATGTAATTCATACCTTAATTAGTAAAATGGCATTAAATGATGGATTATAAACGCGGAATTCGCGCAAATATATGATCAAACACCAGCGTATGAATAGAAATGCAGAATAATAGTATTTTATTGTAAAGCTTATATGTAAGGTTGATATATAAATATAACGTTTCATACTGAATAAAATTATCAAAACGATTTTAGTAATAATAATAATAATAATAGTCTAAACAATAAATATTATATTATATTATATTATATTATATTCGTTAATACACTATACGGTTCGGGGTGGACCGATTAGTGAGTCGAAAGTGTTTGGATTGTGAGAGTCGTGACCTCTGAATGGAGGTAATTTGTTGAGGTTGAGGGTCCTGCACCGCCGCCTCTCCTATTAGAGTTTCATTAAAAACAGAAATGGACCCTAACTAGTGCGCAAACACATTATTTGGGAAACGATCATTTCAGACGGTTATTATGTCCCCTAATTAAAACATCACAGGATCAGACACGACACATTAATACACCCAGCTTTCATTCTAAATATCTTTCAGCTATGGGCCTTGTGTGAATTATTACATTAATAAAAATACATAAAGAAGAACTTTTCGAAACATTCTTTAATAAGACATTAACGTGCATATATGAAACAAATAAACATCATTGCGAATTCGTTGTGTGTATAGTCGGGTGTTAAGAAAGGATACAAAGCGGTGATCATACATACATCATTGATCTAAAGATTGACTTATAATTTTTGTTAGATATTAATCAGGTCTTCTGTGTGCACCTATAAAGCGCTTTATTTCTGTGTGAAGGCTGTGAGCTGAAGTGCCGCCGCTGTCGTTAATCGCTTTCGGCGTTAATTAACACTGAGAAAAAGCACGACTCTGGAACAACTCCATTCCCCCTGTTAACCCTGAGAAATAACCACATTTAAACTCCCTTTCTTCTCCATTTGTTCACTAGAAAATAATGAAATGATCTCATCAGTATAAATAAAATACTTCTTTTTCTTTATCTTCTTTTTCTTCTTCTTCTCTCGTATTATTATTATTATTATTATTATTATTATTATTATTATTATTATTATTATTCTTATTATTATTATCATACAACTATTACAACTATTTAATCATTTAATTCGTTTCCCTTGTTTTGTTTGAACCTGCCTTCAGTTTAACAATTAATTGTTACACAGCTAAACTGATTTTCTGGAAAACATATTTCGTTTGCTTAGAATCAGAAACATATATGTGCATATATATATAGTTGCCAAACATAATTTTCCCTGCTTCAGAGATTAAAATTTTTCCAGGAGGTTTTTGTGAATAAGTTGCCTATATTTGGAATCGATACACAACGGTTATGAAGAAAATAATAAAAAAGATAATTGGGAGCAGCTAATATGTCATTAAAAAAATTTTCCCTGTATATGTGTGTGTGTATATTCACACACACACACACACACACACACACACACACACACACACACACACACACACACACACACACACACAGGGAAAAGTGGTTGACTCACACAATCACACACACGCACACATTGAGTCAACCACTAGGTTGTGCTATTTCCCGACAATCCCCTTGCCCTTACCTTGATTCTTTCGCCGTATTTTTAACCAGTTGTGATATTTGACATATGATAACGTCATTATGTGATTGTATGAATATCCATAGCCTCAATGTTATACAATGGGACAGTTTATAGCACGTTATGAATCATTATAATTTGTTCTGAATGAGCGCATCTTGCTTGGTGTGTTTTCTTATAGGCCATAACGCAAGTCGACACTGCAGTAAGCTTCAAACTGTGACTCAGATTATGTACTTAATACTTCAGATTGTTTACTGGGAATGTATAATATTGCATGCTGCATTTTATTTTTTATTTTTTTAAGTCGTTTGACATTTTTAAGTAGGATTATTGGCCTTAAATACGCATGACGTGAACCGATTGCTCATTCCCAATTGCTTTGAGACAGATGTGACGAGACCACCGTCATGTTCTTCTACAAGCCCCTGCCCTGTGGTGCATTATAATACACCCTTACACACTTTCCAGGCTCAATATAGTAATCATATGGTCTACCCCATATTACATCTCACAAGGAAAATAAGTTGCTTTTATATTTACATTATCTTGAGGAAATGAGTCTTTCGTCGTGCATAAGAGATTTGAGATTCCATTGAATTCATGTGATCACAAAACATGACATTACAGGTGATGTGGCAGAAGGCAGCAGGTGATGTGGCGTGTTCTGAAGTGTTGAATAAAATTCCCATTTAATCGCTGAATTAAACGTTTTTCTTCTTCTTCTTCTTCTTCTTCTTCTTCTTCTTCCTCTTCTTTTTCTTATTCAAATTATATTAATATTATTTCTATTGGTATAATTATAATATTATTGTTGTTATTGTAGATGTGGTTACTACAATCGCACTCAGTTGCTTGTTTTTATTTATTTTTATACATTACATTCTTAAATAAGAGCCATTCAAAGATTCCTCGAGGGCCCTATGGTTTTCGAAAGAGTTGTGGATTCCTCTTTTTTTTGACAGAGCTCTACTTGGAATGCCTTTCTTGATTTTCTTTTTTTTTTTTTGGGTAGAGCTTTTCCCCAGAGGTTTCTGCAGAGGGGCATGGTTTAATCTAAGTATGTACTTTTCTGTTTCAATATATTGAATTTCACTAACCCCTAAACTGACACAGAGAGCATCTAAAAATAATGAATTACAAACGAGATTTATTACACGACAACTAAAAATGTAGATATTTTGCCACACAGCGATCTGTTATTATACTCCTCTAACACACACACCGCAAACTTAGCACTATTTTTATAATAATCACTCATTATTAATATTTAAGTCCTGCTTTATGTCATATTGCGGATCAGAGTAACTGATACTGATAAATAATAAACATTCTTTTTTTTTTTTTTATCGGTCTTTTTTAATGCTTAATACAGACGATTCCTCAGCTCAACTATACCAGACAAAAGTAAAGAAAGGAATGTCAGCACTCTTAGGGTTTGTCAACTCAGAAATACTTTATGATTTGTAATTAAATACTGGTTTGTTCCATACAAAAAAATATGCACTCAAATATTGTATTTTATTGAAATCTTCACGAAGATTTGTAAAAAAAATAATATGTATGTATGTATGTATGTATGTATGTATGTATGTATGTATGTATGTATGTATGTATGTATGTATGACGCATTAAAAAAAAAGCGTCAAAAAACGCAACGAAAACGGAAAACCAGATGTGGCCGAGCATATCAGTGTTTTCCAGCTGTTTTATTCTGCTTGGGCCCATTTGAATAGTCACATAATTCAGGCGTTGGTATTAAAACAGAGCTCTATTTTTACCTCCACATGATCATTGTATAATTGTTGTGTAATTAAACAACAACAAATTTATACTAATACTATTAATAGGACTAATACTAATATTACTACTAATAATAATAATAATAATAATAATAATAATAATAATAATAATAATAATAATAATAATAAGGAATATCACATCCTTGTACTTTTTCCTCCTACATTTATTTGCTACCCTTTAATTCTTGTGTAAAACACTTAAAAACTCGATCACTGTAAGGTGTCCAGAGTGCAAAATAAAATCATATTTTATTATTGTTATATGAATCCTGCGTAAATCAGGGGGAAAAAAAACACCCTTATCATGTACGAATCTCGGGAAAATCTGTTTTCGTTCTTAACATAAAAAAGTGTCTTTTGTATGCTCTTTTTTTACTGATAGTGATCCATTAGTATTACTTTATTATTGTTTGTTAAAGCATTAATGCATAGGCTGGCAGTCGCAACTGATTATGAAACATAGCCTGAGGTTTCCAGAATATTACTACAAACGGAACAGTCTAGAAATGTCATAATATGGCAGATAATAATGTCGTTTATGCGATAAGTTAATGTATATAATGCCATAATTCATGAATTGTGATCAGTAATTAGTACTTCCACAACAATCTATTATTATTATTATTATTATTATTATTATTATTATTGACTGATTATTATTATTATTATTATTGTTGTTGTTGTTGTAGGAGCAATGTAAGAAATTGTTTTAATCCTTCAGGGTATTGGTGATTATCCTAATGCATATGCATACTTTTTAACACTTTAACTGGAATGAACAAAAACATTTTTTTTTTTTTTGACGGAACAATCTACGGGCATTGGCAGCATGCCTAAGTTTGAATGGTGTCTCCTATTCAGGGTTTATTCTCACATTTCACATACTGAACAGAGCACATTTACGCTGCTAATTTACACACACGCCAGTAAATCTGGGGCATTAATAGGATTTTGTCGTTAATGGGGTGTTTGTGAGTTTTCTCTAAAAACTGCCGGATCTCCAAGAACATCTAGTTAGCTGTTTTTCGGAACTTAAAAAGATAAGCAGAAGACATTTTTTTTCTCATGCAAATAAATCACTCGTGTAGATCCAGTCTCGGGCACACACTCACAGCGTCGCTCATTCGTGCAAATCCTCCATCAGGAACACTGAGAGATACCTGAAGAGCTGAAGAGCAGTGAGCAGAACCTGATCCTGCCATTCACAGTGTCAGCACAAATACCTTCACTATACCACTCTGTGCTGTTTAATACTTTAAAGTCTACATAGAGTGGACGTATTTTCATCGCCTTATAACACCCTGTGATTATCGGATAGCCAATAGTGTGGGATGGATGCTGGAGGATCAGATGCATCCCAGTCCGCGTGTTTCACCTCTCAGCACGCGCACAGTTGTGTAGCTCTGTGAAATGCGCATCTGGAGTCACTTTTTGAAGAAGGTAAGGTTGCTTTGCATGAGTCTGGTGGACTTTTTTCTTCTTTGCATAATGATCAGAGGAGCGTTAATGTCATGCTTTTGAGCTGTAAACGCATTGGGTGGGAAGCTATAGGAAATATATCACTGATTATTAGTGATCGATTTCTTTAGATTTTTCTTTATGATACTGAAGCCACATCTATTGTACTTTTTTACTGAATGCCAAATTGTTATAGCATGACACAGAAATGTGCACGCAATATTTCTTTTTCCATATGCACACTGGATTTGTGTTTGTAGTTCTTATCACGGTAGTCTTGAGGAAAGAAATGACGGGTATTATGGTTTTGTATTAACTGTGATGTGAACACAAGGCGACAGAGCGCAACACGTGCAGTCATTCATCCTCGGATTGAAGTCATATTAACAGCAGATTGCATAAAATCAATTACTCCTTAACCTGCAGGGGGGAAAACTATCACTAGACTCTGATTAGCGAAGTCCTGGGTTATATGTTAGCTTTTTCTATGCAGCTTCGTGTTTGCATTCAACAACCAGAAACATCTCATATAGTGAAAGTGTCCCGGGTCTAGGTTTTTTTGTGTGAACACGAAAGAGGGGGAAAAAAAGAGAGCAAATAACACGATCACGCTTTAACTCTGTGGAGCTTTATTGGCAGGAACGCATGGATGGGATTAATAAACTCTACCGCCCGCTTTAACTCTGTGGAGCTTTATTGGCAGGAACGCATGGATGGGATTAATAAACTCTTCTCTCTCTCTCTCACTCTTTCTCTCTCTTTCTCTGTCAGTCAGCGCGCCGCTGGCACGGGAGAGATTGAAAGTGACACACTACACACTCACACACGGTCGACCTCAATCCTTCACGTCGAAGAAGAGCCTCTGTTGTGATCGACAGCTGCAGGTCCTTGTCTTCTTTCTTTCCTGCCGCGCTCCCGCACACTACAAGGACTCGGACTCGGGGTTTGCGCTGCGCTCGGCGGCGGAGAAAAAAAAGCGCACTTCCTTTACGCGGAACTTGGGTCGCTTTGCTGGACGGATCTTCGTCTCTGTCTGTCTGTCTGTCTGTCTTACTATCTCTCTCTTTCTCTCTCTCTCTCTCTCTCTCTCTCTCTCTCTCTCTCTCTCATCCCTAACGCCTCCCTGCTTTAGACTCTGGCTTCCAGTACCGCGTTCACACACAGGCGAAGTGTCAAATCGCCACTGTAACTGAACCGATTTCCCCCCGCCGATAGTCTCAGTCCTGCCGATTCCAACAACCCACGGAGCAGCAAGAAGCCCAGCCCTGGATTCACTACTTTTACTCAATGGACAGAGCCCTCTCAACGGCCAGCCCCGATACCAACACGCCGTGAGCAGTAAGTTCATCTCCATACTCCTCCGCTTTTCTCCAATTCACCCAGCCACGTGCCTCTTTCTCCCTCTTTCTCCCTCTTTCTCCCTCTTTCTCTATCTATCTCTTTCTCTGCTTTCAAACATCCACATTGCCCAAAGTGTTACATCCTACAATTTATTAGCATTTATCATGAAGTCCATACACAATCTGGTGTATTTCTATAGATATTGATCGCATGCTCACTGTAAGTCATACTGTGCAACATGTTTACCCAAAAGATGAGCATAAGAACAGATTTAGTATAACAGCAGCCTGTAGGCAACTTTATAGCACCTTTGGACTCAAGACAGCTGCTGGTGTTAATCTTCTAATATTAGTGAACATTAACGCATAACACGGCTAGTAAGAATTCCTGTTATATAATCCTTCAGCATCTGTTAATCTAAAATATTAGATCGAGTCTAAACTTGCAGTGTAAAAGATGTCATACTTTTAATTTTCCCAGTCTTGTTCTATCACTCAAACTAATGAGGGATTGTGACAGAACAAAACACCACAAATACATATCTAAATATTAATAATAGATTAAAATGGTTTTATAATATAATAATGTTATATCACTTTTTCAATATATTAATAATATTTAGATGCATGTATACATATATATCAATCCAAACATTACTAATATATTTATAAATTGGAATCTGCAACATTACTGGTCAGGTTATTTTCTAAAGAATAGGGAAAAATAAAGCAAATGTTGATTATATGATAAATACTTTATATATATATATATAGAAGTTTTAAGTCTTTCAGTAGCACTATTTTACTATTAGTACTAATACTACTACTACTACTATAATTTAAAACAATAATAATAATAATATTAATAATAATAATAACCACCACCACCATCATCATCATCATCATCATCATCATCATTCTTACTGTTTGAAAAGACCCACTTTGTAAATATATTACTAGTTGTAGTAGTTCTAATTATAATAATAATTAAAAAAAAATAATAAACATTATCAATATCATCAACCTCCTCATATATTCTTGGTGTATGAAAATACCCTCTTTGTAAATACACCACTACAGCCACTACTACAACTAGTAGTAATATTACTACTACTACTACTACTACTACTACTACTACTACTACTACTAATAATAATAATAATAATAATAATAATAATAATAATAATAATAATGATAATAATAACAATAATAATAATCAAAACCATGTACGTTTATTGTCATCTGATATTTCGTCTGTTTCTTAAACAGCAGAGGATTAATTTAGTTTGAAGCTGATTTTAATTAACACTCAGAAAAGTATTAGTTATTTTCTAGTTAGTTTCTAGTTCTCATTAGAAAGCAGATGAGCTGCAGGTTGTAACAGCTGCACACATCTAACATCTGCACACATCTAACTAACTATAATAAGTTCAACTCGACAGCGCTTTAGAGACGCCGGGTGGTGTGTGTTAGTTTTCCAACTTTGTTCACAATATTAACTTTAAGAATCTGAAAATTGTAAGGGTTCTGTTTATATTTTCACCGTCCGTGTGACCACTAGAAACATATACATCAGAAATAGAAGATGGTTAGATGTTCGCTTTTCTTGCTTCCACTGACCTTCTGCCCCGTAGACAATAACCGCACCGCGCACAGCCAAACTCCTTACCATCCAAACTAACCTCTGTGTGTGTGTGTGTGTGTGTGTGTGTGTGTGTGTGTGTGTGTGTGTGTGTGTGTGTGTGTGTGTGTGAATATTTTACCCATACGTGTATTAGTCAAACAGACGTTTGAAAATGAATAAATGAATTTTATGCGGCTTTGTATTTTCTCCAATATTTTAATTAATTGGCTGCTTTTTTCACTTACACATTTTGATCCGCTTCATTTGCACTATAAAACTGTAGAATACAATAATCATGATTTTATTTAAATACTGTTTTTCTTTTTTTACACTGAATAATCGTTTATTGTCAAGTTTGGCGTGTTTTCTTCACATTCCAAAACTTATTATAGGCACAGTTAGTAATGGATTTTGGAAGCCAGTAGAGTGTTTTCACCCATAATATATTACTGACTAAAGTTTTTTTTTTTTTTTTTTTCCCTCGGAGAATTATATACAAGCACAAATTTAACACGTATAAAATACATGGTCTGTTTTATGGTATGGAAATACAATATTTGTTATGAATCATATTAATGGTCAATTCTTTAAAAAAACTTTAAAAAAAAATCTATTTAATAAATAAGCAGCAGTACCCGTACTTGACTTTTTAATTTATAATAGATGAAAAAAACAAACATTTCTAGCTTAAATCAGCACCATGCTGATTTACTGACATCGTGCTATTTAACGCAAAACCATCAACAGGGACGCAAAACTCCATTTGAAAGATCACTTTCTCCTCAAGTCGGAAGACGAGATAAACGAAATAATCGAGCAGCAAAACAAAATACAAGGGAACTCTATGCAAACATGATCTCTCCCTCCAGAGTGGAATGGAACCGAAACGCAATAGACAAGTTTGACTCTTATTAGTGCCCCAAACTCTGGAGTAAACACGCAGATGAAGAAAGCAAAAGCATATGGGCAGTGTGCAGGATTCGGGATCGGATTGCATGTGAATTTCGCCTCTCCATTCAGCCCCTCGCTTTATGTATACAATCAGTGTTTATGGAATATGAATTATATGTTAGGAGGCACTTATGCTTTTCCCATGCTTGTGGAAGACAGGGATGTTTGGGATAAAGTTGCCCTGAAGCAGCTGTGGCGTTAAGGATTTTTAACCTTGTCCTTTTTGGAAGTGGCTCTGGTGCGCCCAAGATTCATTCGTAGAACCCATGCACCTCGATCTCTTACTTCCCTTTTTCCTTTCCTACGTCTCAGGAGTTCATGAACAGCTCGTGCACAGCTGCATGTATTATTTCAGACACTATATTTGAAGTATGTCTTCTAAACTTATGCGTCAAAATAGTGCGTATTTTACGCAATATATTGTAAATTTATTTAACACACCAGTGTTGATCATTTGCTATCTCTCTCTTTGTGTGTGTGTGTGTGTGTGTGTGTGTGTGTGTGTGTGTGTGTGTGTGTGTGTGTGTGTGTGTGTGAGTCACCTTAGATATTATTCTGGTTGTTAGAAAGAAAGAAAAATTCAATTAGAACAAGACACCTATGTAAAGTCTATTTGATATATTGATATGTGTCCATAAGAAGGCAATTGTTACTCAGGTAGAGTCCTACTATTGCATATCGATTTGTATTTCAAGACGACCTCTGTTAATTTTACTGCATGGCTATTCACTTATTGCAATTTTTCTCACTTTGCACACCTGAACTAGAAACTCTCTTCTTTTTTTTTCTTTTAACCTTTTTTGCATGTTTCTTTCTGTTAAAAAAAATACAAATAAAAAAGCTTTCATGCTTATTTTATAATAACATCATTCTGCCAACTCATGCTTCATTCTCAAACATCTTTCATCAGGTCTCATTAAGACAGACAAATAAATATAAAGTTTATTTTTCCAGCCTTGAAGGTAAACCGGTGTTAAATATAAACAGGTTAATACTCATTTCAGTACTACCCTTAATCCCGGATTTTGCTGTGGTTGTTTGCTGGCCAGCTATTGTTTATATATCCTCAATATTCAGCCAGAGCCCCAGTGATAATGCAGCATTACTGCGTTCTGTGTTGTAGGGGAAAATATCTGAGTGTGAGTACTAAACAGCCCTGCTCCATGTACTTGTCTAGCTTGTCTACCATATGTGACAACTGTGAGACTTACTGCTGTGTGTGTCAGTGTGTGGTCTTTGGAAGTGTCAGAGCAGCTAGCCTGTTCTGTGGTTAGTGTATAGGTGTGTGGGTGTGTGGGTGTGTGGGTGTCACATATGTTTTTGCCTATATTTCCCTGTGTGTGTACACACGCTTGCAATTGATGGGGGAGCGTAATTAAGTAATACCTCCAACACTTTGTCTTTTACTACCAAATAAGATGTGTTTCATTCCCGCCATTGCTCAGCCTGCCGATTCAGTTTCCTCACATCATCACACATTTATGGCAAGTGTGTCCTTCCGTTCTTTTCTAACCGTATTGTTTCATTTCTCATTCTCATAAAGACAGGAAGCAAATATAAGTAAATGTATTATTTATTTTAAAATATGCACACAAATATTGCTTTGTTTTCTATAAGCTTTTGTCTCCATATTGCCTGCCTTGTTTTGCGTAAATCCTGTTTAATCATCTCCGCTGCTTACGTTGTGATCTGCTATTAAATGCATAGCTGATAAGTTGTTATCTTTCTTTCCCCTCCTTCCAAACACACACCTGTACAGAAAAGACTCTGTAGGGGCCTTCATAGACCCTCTGACCCTCCAGTCAACCTTTATCAGCACTCCTACTGGGCCCATATTTTATTAACCCTGCAATAAATGACTATCACACAGCTATTCTCTGTCCAGTGAGGTTAACACCTTTGCACATTGTCACCACGCAGATGCAGGCTAATAATCCAACACAAACAATCCTGCATAAACCTAATTTATTAGTCTATTTTAGGAACCAGAGAACAGAAGGGTTAATCAAAACTCTCACATCACCTGTTTGGTTTTATAGTGTTTAGGAGTTGATTTGGGAATTCAATGTCAGAAAGTCAGTTTCTCTCTCTCTCTCTCTCTCTCTCTCTCTCTCCCTCTCTCTTTTTTTGGCAGAGGATTGAAAGAGAATCTGGATAAACTTGAATGGGAAGGAGGTGTAAAAAGAGAGTGAGTGGTGAAGTAAACCATCCTCTGTGGTATGGTTGCTGAAGTTCATGGAAATCGTGGTCTCTAAAGACATGAGCTCTGTTCCATTTATTAAACATTCCAGACGCTTGTAGCTTGGATCGAGTCCCTGTTTATAATAAGTGGATATTTATACTGTAAATTAGTGTGATTTGATGTGTTTAAACAGGCGGCATTGATTTAATCTTTCACCTTTCGCACACCTGGTTTGATCTTGTTAAGGGGATCTTGAAAACTACTACATATGCATTTAATAATCAACGTTATTGCAGTGATGCCTAATATAATGCGCTAACATCAGAAAGATATGTGCTTTTAGCATGGCCAATAGATGTACAATTTAAATAAAAAATATTTCATACACAGAACAACACACACATTTGAAATATTTTTTACTTACATCAAAACTATATGATGTTAATTTTTTACAGCCAGTTGAATTTGGCCTTACCCAATCTGATTTCTTTGCCATGGCTATGATTATAATATTTTAAAGAATTTTTTATGATACCAAGATGAAAAAGCATTAAGAACAGTATAAAATCTTTCAACTGGAGTGAATTCTCTAGTATAATTTTGGATCCAACTTTATCTCCTTTGTCAAATATTTGTAGCTCAAGAAGAGGGGGTAGGAGGACAAGTAGAGCATGATAGAAGGAGACAGAGAAAGAGAAATAGGCACACAGATGGAAAGTGAGATGCAGACCATTTCTTGATTGTGATCAGTGGTAGCGTCATTAGACTCAGGCAGGTCAGGACCCGTGATGTTCTCCAACGTACAGAAAAATCAACGGGATCAGCATCTCAAATCAACTGTAAAGTAGATGAAAGACAAAGAGACACCAAGGAGGGGAATAGGCAGGGGGATCTGAGATGTCTTGGGTGATATGATGATAAGAAAGATGTGAAAATACAAGAAAAAATGAGATATATAAAATATTCAGTAGGGAACTTTTCATCAAAATAAATCTTCCATACAACATCTGATGCATGATGTACTGATTCTTCTCACCCATTACGTCTTGTCATGCACAACATTGCTTTTTTTTATTTCCTCTGACAGATTTGTTAAAGCCTGTTAAAGATTCACAGCTTAGTTTTGTTAAGTGTTTATTACAGTTTATATGGTCTTTGTGTGATCTGTTGTCTAATATGTAGGAAGGCAAACAGTCACAGGCACACTGTTTATGTAGAACAGATCTATGACTTTTCTTAGAGTTAGTGAAAACTTTTCCTATAACACTAGGCCGGTTTTGTCTTGCTCATGTGAGTGACAGATTTTAGTACGATGAGTGGCTCTTTAAGAGGTTCCAAAAGAGCAAATTGCAGTTATTAAGAGAATGTCTTCTCACTGACTGGTGTAGAGTATAATCTCCATGGTAGCTTTTACAACTATGGTACTGTTTTAAGGTGTACAGTGATCCAGCTAGACAGTTCACAGCGCAGTTTTTACCTCAGTTGGTTTGAGTAATCCTTATGACCAAGACGTTTTCATTTGTTGCCTTTTGTTATATATATATATATGCGCATATGTGTGTGTGTGTGTGTGTGTGTGTGTGTGTGTGTGTGTGAGTGTGAGTGTGTGTGTGTGTGTTATTTGAGACAAGTCTGTAAAAGTACTGTTTAACTCATCAGTCTTTCAGAAATTATTTCCATTCAAACAGCATTTAAGTGCAGTGTTACTCTTTTTTCTCCCTGCATTTATTAAACCACAATGAATTTAGCCCCTTGCTTTGCAGCCTTAGTTGGAGTTTTAATCACTCTGAGGTTAATGGTTTTAATTTATTATTCATTTTGAACATTTATTCCTAGTTTGTAATCGTCCTCCAATTTCATTTGTTCTGCACGTGCTCATTCTATTTTTGTTTAGGCCTCGTGCACAAACAGAGCAGGCAGACAACATGCTAAAATGCACACAAAAATGTGAAGCCCAGAAGCAAAGAAAAAATACTTTGAATATACTTGAAAAATATATATTTTTTGTGGTAAAATACATATACATATCTAATGTTAAAATAAATTAAATATTAGAAATAGGCTGCTTTCCGTTATTTGCATAATTTCAAAGAATAAATGGTGTACCACTTTTGTTGAAAAGTTTTCACTACTGGAAATAAGACCAGAATGTAATTTCATATATATATATATATATATATACATTTTTGCAAATGTTGGCAAAACACAAAGCTTTTCAACAGTGTTACAGGTCTTTTTTTTTTTACTTACATGATATTCCAAAAGTACATTTCTGTAAATGATTTTCTTTCTTTTTGCGTCATTTTTGACCTTTCTTAGAAATTAGCTATTTCCACCCGAATAAAATTTCCTATATATGAGACAAAATTTGACCGTAGCCTTTGCTCTGTGAAGGTAGTGAAATGTAAATTGTGCTCCTCCTCCACTTGGCTAGTAGTGTGTGGGTACTCATTCTTCCACATTTGGCAGCTTAGCTGCCCTGCCTGGCATTCATCCTGATGGACATTACCAATATTAAAGGTTTGGCTGAAAAACAAGAGCTTTGGATGCTGGCCCAATGGAGCACACATGTGTGCATGAATATGTAATCACTCGAATTGGTAATCTGTAAGTATATTATTGATATTTAAAGAAAATATTTATAAGTAAACATATAGAAAGAAAAAAGATCAAACTACAGAAATGAAGGAAATCACTGTCTTGTTGAATGGTAGTAAATCATAAACCTTCCTTTACCATTATCATCAATAATCACACACATGCATACACACATACATACACTTATTCAACTTCAAAACAACAAACACTGAAGGACATATACACACACAGAATGTAGTTTACATTCCCTTCAGACACTGGTGCAGAACGAGATGCATAGCCCGTCTGTTTGTTGATTGCTGATAAGCTCCTAAGGAAAGGTCCTGTGGGTTATAGGACACTACTATCTGCTTTTAACTGAACCACCTGGATGTTATTTCTTACACACCCACCCAGTGTTCCTGGGCTTGGACCCCAGATCAGTCATGACCCTGACCAGAATAAATCAGTTCCTAAAATTGAATAAATGAGGATTCCTTCATCTAGATTATTATAGTAATGCTACATTGGATGTAATTGTTTTACATAGCATGCTGAAGGAATTTAGAAATGTAATGTCTAGTAGGAATAAATAACTGGACTAGACTCAGCACCTGTTTAAGTGGCTTCATCTACTACTACTACTACTACTACTACTACTACTACTACTACCACTACTACTACTACTAATACTTAATAATTATAATAATAATAATAATAATAATACACAATCATAATGAGTTGAATGACTAAAAATACACCTAGCATGAATACTTACAGCACTCTTGAATTCATATATAAATATCCATCTATCTGTCTCTACATTAGGTCCATACTCCCTGGCCGGGGTTCCCCCTGCAGTGTGGAGGGGGATGGAGCGTGGAGGAGGAGAGAGCCCACGTTTGCGGGAGAGCCCAGAGCGCCGCACTGCAACCAGCCCCGATCTAAGTGGCCCACCTCCAGGGAAGATAAGCCGTCTGGAGCTGAATGGCAGCCCCACCGGGCCTCGCAGTCGCCACAATGGAGCTCCACAGAGAGCCCTCGGAGGTATGACTCAAATGTAACAACAGCAAAGTTTAACATTTCCTATTTGTGTGCCCCCCACCTCTTCAAAACATGCCAATAGGTGAACTGGGTGTGCCGAATTGCCCCTTAGTATAAATGCATATGTGCGTTTTCAATCTAGGTATTCAATCCAGGTATATTCATACCTGATACCTGATGTTCCCAGGATTGACTCTGGATCTACAAAACCCAGAATATAAAATTACAAAATAAATGAATGAATGAATGAATGAATGAATGAATGAATGAATGAATGAATGAATTGATGAAATCCCATAATTATAAATATTGTTATTTTAAAGAGTAGATTTGATTAAATCTATTTAAGACAACATTTTGTCAGCAGTAAAACACTGCAGGTTTTTTTTTAAATACATAGTCAGTCTTACAAATCCCTTGAAAATAATAGAATACAATGTTAAACCAGCTTAACTAAATAACAACCACTTTGGTTGTATCTCATAGCTCCCTGTGCATTTCCTTCTACAGTCTGTCTGAGCTTTTTTATTAGGCTGGATTAAAAGGCTAACCCACAGCCTACAATATGAATCAATTTCATCCTATACACTAATGTGGCCTGTGGAGAGTCATGGGGACAATATAACACCAAGTGTAGTTAATAAAGTAGCACTGTAGAGGCCTGATTTATTTGCCTAGGTCATTCATCGATCATAACTTCACAGACGCATGCATGCACAAGGACACAAGCACTATGGTCACAGAAATAAAATATTGGGTGTAGGGATAATGGTAGGTATTGGCACAGGACATTCACTCGGAAATCAGGTTACATTTTGTGCACATCTGTTTATTTCAGTCTTTTTTTATTTTTTATTTAATGCATGCACCTGAAATTTATTGAGTGAACCTGTAATCAATATCAATTAGCTAGCTGGCTTGACAGTAAGTAATTTAACCATAAAAACTGGCATGATCCTGCACACGTGAGAATGCTTGTTGTTCTGGGCATTTATTAAGAAATACAATAAAAAGATAGGACAGTTAAAGGGGCAAAAAAAAGTGTATGTGCCTGGTGTGCATGTGTATATAAAAAAGGAGGAAGGAAGATCTTCTTGAGCAATATCAGAGATGTACAAGGCACTTTTCATTGTCAGTGTGCTGAAAGCTGGGGTCGATGGTTTGTCCTAATGAGGGGTTGTCTTTGAATGTAGGAAACATAGTGTGCTTCATGAAAACCACAGTTGAGCAGTAAGTAGAGGGCCACACACACAGACACATGCACATACACATACACACTCATACACACTTCTGTATATACAGTAAATCATAACCTAGGTTAATTACTTCACCTGACGTATATGAACACAGTAGTATCACTAATCACACAAATATACACATCTATAACACACGTGCACATATCTATACAGTGAGATAAAAATCAAGCTGAATGTATTCACAGGAAGGATTTATTACCACACACATACTGCACACAGAAGCCCACACAAACTGTTGTGACAAATAAAGCAGCTAGATGAACTATTAGGTGCTGAACAGAGAGGCAGAGAAAGCAATAGAGAGGGGGAGAGAGAGGGAGAGAGTGTGGAAAGGGAGGGAGAAAGTAGAGGACGAGCGAGCACGCCTGGGAGCTGGTGTGTGTTGACAGTTATATTTCCCTGTTGGGTGAAATTCACTTACTTGATTTGGCTCTGGCCCATAGTGTAACTCACTCCATAAGAGCATTCGTGATTGTGAATTGGGAGCCGGTTTGATTAATGGGGAGGAAATAGAAATATAGGAGCTGATTGATTAAAACAAGAAGCTTGGATAGGTGCTATAAATACAGTAAATATTATGATACATATACACTGTAGTATGTATTATTATTCTTAGGAACATCACACTAAAGCTCTTTTTTTTTTAGCTCTTTTCTGGGTCTAAGTAAAAAAGAAATGCACCAAACTGAAAATGTAAAAGATATGACAATTTTCTTTACTTTGAACTAATGTTTGGGGGGGGGTTTATAATGTACATAGAAGGAAGGCAATATACATTTACACCAAACCACACAAAACAAAGCCTCTATATATTTTTGTAGTGCATATGTGTGAGACAAAATAATGGGGGGAGAACGAACAGAGAGAGAGAGAGAGAGAGAGAGAGAGAGAGAGAGAGAGAGAGAGAGAGAGAGTATGTGTGTGTGTGTGCGTGTGTGTGTTTCATCCAACTTGGCTGTTATTATTAGTGGTCTGGTTTGCCTGATGCTTTTAAACCCTCATTTCTTTAATTAATTTAAGCCACCAGAAGGCTGTAGAACAAAGCACAGCGGGAAAAATGTTTAAATGAGAACAGGTTTTTCACACAGGAACAAAAGTTTATATTTACCCAATTGAGATTATAAAACAGTGCAGAAGAACAGTCAGTGATTAAAAAGGGTAAAGTTTGCATATCTGTTGAAATGTTCAGCTAATTAAATGAACAAAACGACCTTCTGCTATTATCCGTGTAACCTAAAGAGTTATCAGTTCAGCTTGTAAACCTGGCCAACCTGATCATCATTAAAAATGTCACGATTAACCTATTAATCATTAAGCATTTATGCATGATGACCTGTGACGTGTTCTGAAACAGGCGTTGTCTCTCATTATCTGTCTCTCTTTCTCCCAGCAGGTCTGATGATTCCCGTGTTCTGCGTCGTAGAGCAGGTGGATGGAGGGATGGTGGTAGAGGGGGAGGGCAGAGAGGAGCATGCAGAATTTGTGTTGGTCAGGAAGGACATTCTCTTTACTCAGCTGGTGGAGACGGCACTGCTTGCCCTCGGGTACTCTCACAACTCAGCAGCTCAGGCACAGGGTGAGTCTACCATTGGAAAGCACACTTTTGTTGTGTTAATCTAAGTTCAATTTACACTGGTTATGCTTCACTTTGGTTTCAGTGGAGCTGTCTACATTAAAAATGTGGAAAAGTTATACAAATAAATTAGAGTAGATTAGATTTAACTTTATTGTCAGTGTGCAAGGTACATGTACAGAGCCAATGAAATGCAATGAAATGGCCAATATGTCACCCAAAATCAAGCCTTTATTTTCTTCTAATGGCAGTCTGAAATGGAAATATGCAGGTTTCTGGAATCTCATCTTATTCTTTTGCAAATAGAGTCTGAATCAAAATAATTTTACCACCCAAATAGAGTACATGGTATCTTTACTCATTTTATCCATGTACACAGTCTCAACAGCAACTCTACAAGATGCTACAAGAAGTGTTTTTTCTGGTTATAATCCTTTTGGAAAACACCATGTAACATTAAAATATATAATTAACTCTTTTATACAATACATTGTTATACACTAATAATACACTCTGATTATTATATCAGAATATTTCATTAAGATTCTCAGCCACCTTTTTATTCTTCTAATGACAGCCTGAATTGCAGAGATGTAGTTGTCATTATGATCATCGTGCTCTTTTTGCAAATATAGTCTGAATTAAACAATTTAACAGTGTGTGGACATTTTGCATAGTTTCCACAAAGAAAACTGTTTTGTTTGTGCTGTTGTTTAAAAAATTATCTAAAAAAGCCAAAATGTTACTTCGAGTAAAAGTTAGATATAAATCTAGGCATAGCATCACTAATTATATCAGAGGAAGTTCACAAGAACAGTAAGACAAACACTTGTGTATGATTTGGATGCTAAGTCTGTTTGAAGAGCAACTTTGGCATAAGTCTACATTTCAATTGCTGTGTGTATAAATGCATGTGTGTGAAATACTCAAACTGTTTATAAGTATGCAAGCTAAAAACAGATTATAATGACATTTTAATTTATTGTCATACATATGGTTGGCATCTCCAGGCAGAGTGCAGTGTTTACATGTGTACTGTTAAGTATGCAGAGAATTTAAAACAGCAATTTATTCACAGCAACAAAGACATCATTCTCCAGAATGAGCTTAAATCAAAACATTTCTAAACACATTCTGATCGTAATCTTTTCTCAAATGTATAGCATCAAGTTAAGATAATTCTGTTTAACAGTACAACTCGACTTCTTAAACTGAAAACACATGTTTGCCTTACATTTGGACCTTTTTTAATCTCTGTGTTTTGAAGCAAAAACGCCTTTTGTATTTGTTTTGATAGATATTTAAATAGAGCAGTATTTTATAATCCCTACAAAATATTTAAGATGCTTCAAAGGACATCTTATCTGAGATCTGACCCTATGTCACTGCCATAACTATTATTTAGTAGACTTCAAATAGCAAAGCATCTGAAAATAATAACTTTTTTGTAACATTTGTGTTAATTAAGTGTGGTTTTAATTTTCAGACAGAGTTTCAAAAAAACATTGCTTGAGTGAAAAAACAAAAAACAAAAAAAAACCCATACAAAATTCATCTAAGCAAATTTTTCATCCAGATACAGCTCAAACTATCTTTATCCATATACACAATAAATCTCAATAGCAACTGTACAAGTTGTTTGAAGCAGTTTCTCTGGTTTTCAGAAGACATTATAGGAAGACTATACAGTTCTGTGCAGCAGTGAAACAGGCTAAGGAACAAAATACTTTTTTTCTGTCACATTTTATCCTGTCATGTATCACATCCAGTCAAAAATAGTGAATATTTTTTGTATAAAAGTGATTTTGTTTTCAACACAATAATAATAACACATTACCCAAACATGTACTGCATATAACATTGAAAAAACATATATATGCATAAATAGGGCTTTTAAAAAATTCTAGTGTTTCACATAATCAATTATTCATATACTGATAGCTTACAATTCAATAGTTCTCTCTATGAAAATGTAAAAATGTGGAAAAAAAAAAGGACAGTCATTGTATTTTTAGTATGATATCTCCTGAACATCTTCCATCAGTAAACCATGAATTATACAAGAGGTCATCTCTGATCATTGGTGTAGTTGATTTCAAAATAACATCTATGGCAATTTAGCCATTTGTGTATATGTGTGTATATATATATCAATGTAGGTTCCTTCCAGCACCTACCTATTTTTATTCTCCAGACACAGAGTTTTTACTAAGCCAGGAATCACCCTCTGTTAGAGAGCTAGAAAGAGAGAGAGAGAGAGAGAGAGAGAGAGAGAGAGAGAGAGAGAGAGAGACCTCATCTTAAATGAATACTTTTTGTTTTTTAAATAAGCATTTATGTTAAATGAATAATTTCTGGCTTAAATTATACATTTTTTCCCCTGTGGTTCAAGACCAAAATTACACAGAGTCCCAGCTATTTTCTCCCTGTTTGAATTGTGTCCTGCATAGTTCTCTTCCAGCGGTGTGTTTAAGCTCCTCTCCCAGCACCACGGCCTTTCTTTAATTAGCCTGGCCAGCAATTAACTGGGAGATATTGTTTATTTCAATTATAAGGGTCAGAGTATTTTTATAGAAGCATATAGACAAACCTGTAGTTTAAGGCTTCAGACAATTAACAGTGGCGACGGCTTACAGAAGCGCATTGTTGCCCTGCCACGATTGACATATGGCTACTTGAGGGTCAAACCGCCATCTGGGTCACTTGGATGGAAATATGTTCTGTTGCCTGATATGGTACATGCTGGCGTTTGGATGCTTTGAACTGTACCACTTTTTTTTAAGGAATTTATTTTTGCTATATTGCTCAGTATAGTACCATTCCATCAGAAGGGATTCATAGAATATAAACATATATTAATCTTATTTATTTGACAGGAACTATAAAAAAATCTTGAAAACATATTTGAAAAGGCTGATTATTTTTATAAGACCAATAACATCCAAACAAATTGTGTTTTTTATGCAGTAGTGTTAGTAAACCTCAAAGAGAAAAAAAAAACACTTACTATCATTTAATAAGTATATGAACATTATTCCATTGAGTGATCTCTGTGACATGTACAGTCAGATTTTTATTAGTTATAGATCTTTGGATATTTGTGACCCAGAATACTTAAGAAATTTCTGTGTATTATTATCGCCAGCTTTATTCTCTTTCGCACAAATCAGGATTGTATGGCGCTTTGTGGTCCACACACAAAAAGGGCTTCCCCTTAGTTAAGCCACACCACTTAAGCACAAGCAAGTGTGTGTATACAGGAGCATCTATCAGAACACATTGCATTTTTCTACTTGAGAAACAAAAAAAAGGCAGTGGGGGGGGATAGTATGTGCAAAGAAATTGTGTTTGTGTATAGGAGTGTATATGGATCACTACACATAAGTCTTAAGCCAAGCCACCAGCTTCCCACAAGAAAGGCCATCACAGAGAGCAGGAATTTTAATGTGGCAGTTGAAACAATGGTTTGAAGAGAGGGAAGAAAATGGCAAAGAACATAAGCTTTACAAGTTAAAAAATGATTCATTAATGCCCTTACCACAATGTCCAACTGTGTTTTGTGTTAATAAAAGTACATCTGTGAAATACTTTTGGTCTGTTTTATTTTTTCCAGTCAGAATTGTTGCAGATGGTTCATGAAATGACAGGTTTTTATTTGATCAGGTCATCACTAGCCTAACTTCGGGTCATGTGTTAGTTAGATTACTCAGCAGTGTATTGAAGCTATATGTGGAGAAAAATTTCTGTGTGTATAGATTGGATGTCAGCTTTAGTAAGCATGCTTGTGTGGCTTGTATAGACTGTCAGACTGTGGGTAGCATACATGCAGCATTGCACAGTGAGACAATGAGCTAAACAGGCTCGTCCCACAGAAATCAAAGCTCGCCAGTAATATAAACATGGTTTGGAGACAAAAAGCGAGAGAGAGAAGATCTGAAGGGGGAGTGGCACCACGCAAATTGTCTTCATCTGTTTTACTTAGTCCATGAATTCTGTATCTGAGGAATAAATTTGTACAGATAACTTTGGAGAACGAATGGAAGACTCCCTAAAGGCCTGTTAGTATGTAAGTGAAAATGGAGAGTCTCAGAGGTGGTCAGCCATGTGTCGTGTTAGTTTTTCCCTAGCAGTCAAAACACAAACTGCTCACAAACTCGTGAGACGCAATCGAGCAAACTGTCTGGCTTTTGAATAAAAGAGTTAGTTGTCCGAGGCTAACTGATGTTGGCAGTAGTGTATAGGCTGGGGATAGGTTAATGTGTGTCTGCTATTGAGCCTCTTCTACAGCTGGAGCTCTTCAACTTACAGAAACAGCCTGAAGCACCAGAAAGAAAGAGAAGAAGCTAGGCCATACAACGTCTGGCTTTCATTTTGTGGACAGTAATGCGATTTGCATTGTTTAGCTTTCATGACTTCCGCCTGTCCTTAATAAATCCAAGGGGAGTTTGCATCCACCTTTCCAGCTGGGTATTTCATTTATGTGATCACCCTAAGCATTTATTGTACATGCCTACAGTGTGTTTGTGTGTATGCTTGTGTGTGGCGGTGCAAGTCTCTTTTGAAAATAATAGATAATATTGTGATAAGCGAAAGATCCAGTTTTCATGTGCAACACATCCCAATAATGCTGATGACATCTGGAAGTAAATAGAGCAAAGTCAATGATCGGGTCATAGTGTCAAATAATAATGGCTCAGTATGGTTGATAAAAAAGCCTGTATCTCTGCAATTTGTTGCTACTGGAGCCCTATTTTTTTATGTCTGTTAATCAGATGAGCTCATTGTAAGTAAGGAGATATGACACTAATTATGTAAGAAACATAATAATATAATGTGTACATGCATGATGAAAAGCATCAAACCTAGTTAGAGATTTATTTAATTTATCAATGTCACATGTGAGGTTTTAGGTGGTAAATGAAATATAACAATACCACAGAAAGCAGATTAACGTCTCTATATTTAATGGTAAATGTATTGTTATATTGACAGTTGTAAAAATTTGCTGCATTTTATTGCATTATATCAAATCTTTGTTCATGTCACATTTTGTCATTCCATAAATCATCAAGGTTGAAGGTGATTCAAAGAGGAAATGCGAAGTGTCTCCGCCCTTGACTGAGGTTGCTTAGGGACAGCCTGATTACACTTTTTATTTATGAGACAACCAAATGACACTCAGATGACTAACATGGCGGCTGTTCTCTTATAGACAACATCCCCCCTAGTAGGCACATCTTTATGGACTACTCCTCTGTCATAAATGGCCATCCCATCCTTTGCACAGTGAGAGGCATTTATAACGGTCAATTTGGGTTAATCAAACAATCATTGACTGGCGTTTATGGCCGGGCCATTAATGGAGGGGCAGACATGGGTGTCCGAAGCATAGCCTCTCCTCTACATCTTTGTGGGCTGTAAAAGGAGCAGTGGCGTCCCAGTGAGCCGCACTTTAATGGGGCAGCCGCCAATGTGCGTGTCAGGTGCTTCTTCCCTGCCTGATAAGAATTTAATAGATAAGGCCTTATCATTACAGCTATTGTTCCCTGCTGTCTGCTTTTATAGCCTAGGATGAACTGCTCTACAGGGACAGACAGAGAGAAACAGAGAGAGCTAGGGCAAAAGAGAAAGCCCCTAGTACACTTCCCCTTATCCATGATGCAATGCACATTTATTAACAATAAATATTGACTCATCACTAAGCATACTTGCCTGTATCATTCTAACACGTGTTGTGTTTATATCCAAATAGACACTAAGTCAAGTGGTACTTTTTTTACTCTGTTTAATTATTATTTACTAACATCTGGCCTGCTGTGCAGATGTAATGTACCCTAGACAGCTTTAGGTGTTTTGGTCAAATTGGTGAGTGACGGCTCTTTCCATCGGTGTAGGGGTGGGACTGACCATCTTAATCATGTAATGGAAATGGATTGATGTTGCAGAAATTGGTACAAATTGAATCAAACAAGGTTAATGAATTCTCCCTGTGTGTCTCACTCTCTTGCTCATAGGCATCATTAAGGTGGGTCGCTGGAACCCGTTGCCTATCCACTGCCTGACGGACGCCCCTGAAGCCACAGTGGCTGATATGCTACTGGACGTCTACCACATGGTCACACTACGCATACAGCTGCAGAGGTCAGACACCATATGCATAAGGGTGGAAGTTATCCAGTGTTAATTCTATTTGTGCTACATTTACTAATTTTTTTTTATGAATTAAGAAAATTAAAATGTTTAATTGGATGTTCATAGATGTTTTTTGTAGATTGAATGATTTATTGATTAGGCACTTTGCACTCACTGACTGCCTTATTAGGAACACCCATATACCTGCTCATTCCTATAATTATCCAATCATTTCACTAACACTAATGACCTCTTTGGACACAAACAAAGCAACATGTGAGGGGTATTTCTATTAAGAAAAACACCCTGTTCACTCACAATAGCTGAGCAGTTGAATATTGGACATTCTTTAGTTGCATTTGCAAGTTTTGAGCCATGATTGGTCTGTTTCGATAATTTCATGAATGTGCATGTGTATAGATGATTCTTATGACATAGTCAGGGTAGAGTCTCAACTCAATATATATAGAGTAACTGATTCTTTGCTTACAGTTTTGCCAAACTAGAGGACCTTCCATCAGAGCAGTGGAATCATGCAACAGTGCGCAATGCCCTTAAAGAGCTGCTGAAAGAGATGAACCAGAGCACACTGGCTAAAGAATGCCCTCTCTCCCAGGTACAGACATGACCTTTTATTGTGTAACCCTTCCTAAATTGTCCAAATCATACAACTATTCACAGCTTTAGACACTTCCTTACAGCAATAGTGATGCAATGTAAAGTTTGCTAAACTTTTGCTAAACTTTTGCTAAAGTTTTCTAGTGCCAATAATCTGATACTCATGCCATTTATAGTGTTTGTTTTATTTGTGTGAAGCTGTTACTGCAAGTCTTGCAATGAATGTTCACCTCCATGCAAGAAAATAAATGAATAAATTAAATAAAAAAATCCATGAGCTTTGTTTTTTGCATGCTGTATTTTAGTATAGTGCTCTGTGTGGGTGCTGATCCTTATATCAATTGCTAGCATATGTCTGTGGTTTTCTGTCTTCATTGCTGTTTGGCTCTAGTTATTTCTCAGTCTCCATCTTTGTCCCTGTCTTACTTTTGACCTTTCTCAGAGTATGATCTCTTCCATCGTGAACAGTTCCTACTATGCTAATGTCTCCACTGCTAAGTGTCAAGAGTTTGGTCGCTGGTATAAGAAGTATAAAAAGATTAAAGGTGAGATCTGTTCTCTTGTGTCATATTGATCTCTTTTATATTGATGCATCTGATTCACTAATTTAATCTTAATAGTAATTTGTCAATATGCCTCAAATCCTTTGCCATTGTACCAGAGAGTAGAGTGCCAAACTCTATTGCATACATTAATATAAATGTGATAAGAAAGTGCATGTAATTTAATGCATTTTCCTGAGGTTTTGTGGCCCATGATATGCACTGTGGATTGTACATGGTCTCAGTGTCACTGGACATGGGAGCCCCAGTCTATCTCTCATCTTAATGAAAACCACAACTCCCTCACGACTCTACAGGAGGTCCTCCAGCACCAGCACCAGCAGATGAGTGTGCCCGCTGCTAGGCTGTTTAAGCCTCTTAGCATCTAAATGCCTGTGACAATTTTTCTCCTTCCCTTACCCCATTAAAAGGCAACATAATTACACAGCAGGACAGATCAAAGTGTCAAGCAAACCCCAAGCACAGCTTCAGAGAGAGAGAAAAGCCAGCATAGAATATGTTGGTTCTTGGTGACAGAGCAAGCAGTGTTGGGTTACATAGAGCCTGCTTTCAGTTCTGTTCACTGCCTCCCAAAACCAAACACACAGCCACAAGCCACCAGATGTGACCATAAAGAAATCTTACTGATTGACTGTCATAGTCATGATTCAATAGTCATAAATCAGTAAAAGAACTTTCTTTTTTTGACTTTCTTCTTTGCTTTTTAGGTGATTACTTTGAGAAAATGTGGCCGGTACGAGAAAATTCTGAAATTAAAGGTGAGTAATTGTGTTGTAACAAAATGAATTACTTGAGAAATGATTTGGTGCTTTTGTTCACTGAAAGAAATGGCCTTTGATATCTACAGTAAAAAATAAGAGACAAGTGTACATTATTTGAACCTATTTATCTCATCTCTCCACAGTGGAGAGAGACACCCTGGTGGACTTCTGTGTGTTAGGACAGCGTCCTCCCCCTCACCTAGCTGGTTTGGCTCAATTAGGACCCTTGTGCAGTGGTAGTGCTCTTGTGAAAAGTGGATCTTCAGAACCTCAGAACCCTTCGTCTCAGCCCCCATCCCAAGGACAGCCACAGACACCTTCATCTCATAGTGGCCAGCTGCACCACAGTCCACCACTACGAACACAGGTGGCTCCACTCACAGCCCTGCAGCCTCTTCTGGGACCCAGAGGTCTCCTCTCACCTCAGCTCAGTCCACAGCTGGTGCAGCAGCAGATAGCTATGGCTCACCTCATCAACCAGCAGCTGGCTGTCAGTCGCCTTTTAGCCCATCAGCACCCACAGGCCCTTAACCAACAGTTTCTTAACCATCCACCCATCCCAAGACCTACAAAATCTGGAGGACCGGGTGAGCCAGGATCCAATCCTTCAGCAGCAGAGGTCTCATCAGACATCTACCAACAGGTCCGCGATGAGCTCAAGAGAGCCAGTGTCTCACAAGCTGTGTTTGCCAGGGTGGCATTCAATCGCACACAGGTAATACAAAAATAAGTAAATATATAGATAAATTAAAATATAAATAAATAAGCAAATCCATACAGTTATTAAAAAAGTTCTAGTAACCACAGTTACCAATAAGTGTTAGGTTGCACTAGCCTGATCTAAAATAACATAGCAGAGATCCAAGACTTGAGTTGAGGTCTCAGGGTAGAAAGTTAGACCAGAGTTTTCCAATCTACAGGTCACTGCACTGAGGCCCAGCATGGTGGTTCCAGCCCCTGGGCCATATCAGTCTCCTTTCCCGCCCTCTCAGCAGCCCACACACCTGGTGCATTGAACCTCTGCAGGCCTGAATTACGCCCCATTAGAGCCAACCATAGAGTGGGTGGGAGATGATGTGGTGCAGGTGAAGACCTGGCGGGATTTGCACATGTATATTTTGCAAGACCCGAGCCTTACTCATTTTGATTTCATGTGCTTGTGTGTGCATGTACGTGAACACCAGGGTCTGTTGTCAGAGATTTTGCGGAAAGAGGAAGATCCTCGCACAGCCTCTCAATCTCTTCTGGTCAACCTCAAGGCCATGCAGAATTTTCTCAACCTTCCTGAGGCTGAGCGAGACAGGATTTACCAAGAGGAGCGTGAACGCAGCATGAACCCTCCTGTAGGTCTGCCCCCAAACTCAAACTCCAGTCCTGGGGGTAACCGCCTATCTCAGGTACCCATTATCCCACTGTCACGAAAGCTTTTCAAACCTTACATACTGTTCCTAAAGAGCTGTCTTACTGCCTGGCCCAATATGAGAGTACCTGCTTTGCAAATATGTGTGCCTGATGCACAAACTTTTATATATGTGTGTTTGAGATTGTGATTTCTGTCTAGCTCTGTCTTATCTGATTACTTGTTTTGTTTGGGTTATACATACTTGTGGGTGTTATGAGCTAAAACATATTTTTTTTATGTAGAGGTTGATGTAACTAAACAGAAGGTTACAGAAATGTTTTGAAATGTATTTAGGAACAATGGCCTGTTTATACATTACTGCTTTCTGATGCATTTGATACTTATCTGTGTATCAACACTGGAGGGTTCAGTATTTAATTTTTTTGACAGATTCAATCTGATGTTACAGACCAAGAAGTGACTGCAGCTGACATTTGATCTTTTTTTATATTCTTTTCAATATTATAAAAAACGTTTCACCGTGTGTGTGAATGTGTTTTGTTCCGTTTTAAACAGAAAGTATGGGAGCGCAGCATGGATGAACAGTTAACCCCTGATGCTTGGGCTTCGATTTGGAAGAATAAGAACAAAATTACCAACTCGGTGAGAATAATATCAGTTATTTCTTACACACATAATGATCTTTACAATGTGGTCAATTTGTTATGCAGGCAGTAGGGTATTATATTATGTCTGCATATTGTACAATTATGACTTTTGCATAGAGAAAAATTTGTATTAACTATTAATCTCAGCATTGATCTAATCTCAAAAGGCGTTTTGACTTTTATCAAGTCTCATGACAATATTAAAATATTATTAACATATGCACAGATTTTGTATACACATTGAGCTGCATCTTTGTAATGATTTTGTCATTATGTAGAGGCAGTTCCTCAATTCATAAAAGTTAAAAACAAATGTTTCAGCTATTGCATGTAGATGTTTGTGTGAAGTAAATGACTTGGAACATTTTTCTGAATAAACCTACTGTTATAGAGGGCATAAATGAACAAGAATCTTTTCAAGATTTTCAGCATCAGTTAAAAGGTCCAGATAGCAACAATCTCTTAGATACAAGGACATCATGCTGAATTTTTTTTTGTCTAAGGGAATGCAGTTGTGTACTATTATTATTATTATGTCTGTATATTGTTATCTTACTATCTTTTGTGTTGGGGAATGTGAGATTACTTGTCTGTGCCTGCAGAATGACTTCAAACACTGCATGTTAAAAAAAAACACAAGCCTTAAATCAATATGCCATGATTCAAACATGAACTACAAAGTAAATGCAAGAGAATGCCTTAACTACTCTCTGTGCTTTACTAATACAATCACAGTCTGCATTTAACCTGTTTTGTGAGGATTATTATTTGTTCAAAACATACTTTGTTTGTCTTACTCATGTCTCTGCTGAACCTGATCACCATGCCATCCTGTAGTCTAAGCCCTCTGGTCCAAATCTTGACCTCCCATTGAAACTGGAACCACTGGTCAACATCACATCGTCCATTTATGATGAGATCCAGCAGGAGATGAAGCGAGCCAAGGTGTCCCAGGCTCTGTTTGCCAAGGTGGCAGCCAACAAGAGCCAAGTAAGCCCTTATGTTTGCTTACCCAAATAACTGCTTTCAGAATGCTAATGACATGCTTCAAAGTCTTCAAAGCCTTCAGAAACAAAACTTTCTCTTTTTCTGCTGCTTGATTTTATGCATTTATGAAAAGGTGATGATTTAAAAGTCATTGGGATAAATGGGGAGATTTGACTAGTAATTATTTGTTTCATGTTAAGGATGCATTTATGTTGAAATTATTGCACACACGCATGATTATCATAGACGCACACTTAGCAATTCCTTTCCACATGAAAGGAAAATAAAGCTGAAAATAACAAATGATGTTAAGCCGTGCTCAATCTACCGTAAGCAAGAGTCTCCTCCTGTGCAGGCGGAGATCTGATCAGAGCACCCGGTAAACAACAACACAGGCAGATAGACTTGCTTTTGCTTTACAGATGTCCATCAGAATGGTTTTGGTTTACCCAACCATGACCTACAGTCATGACATCCCAAGAATCTCATCCTCCATGACTCACAATCGCAATCCAGTTGCTTCATTGGTTGGATATTTGATTGTACTCCTCAGATAGTCCTGATTACTGGCTCCTTTTCACACTGGCCTGCATGTGGAATGAAAAAGAGTGAATGATCTGATACAGGTTAGATTGCTGAAGAAGTATGGACAAGTAGGGAGTGTTTAGCTGCATAGTCACAGGACAGAAAATAAATTGGTGCGTGTCTTCAACTCTAACTAAAAAGCATGGAATTCATCTGTGAGTGTTGATTAAGGAGCATTTTGGAAAACCTGCTGGACCGTTTGCAGGTCCCTTTCCCATTTGAGAGCAAAGAGAGATAATTGATTTAGTCAAATCTGATACTGCGCCCAGCTGCGCCTAATTCTTGCCATGAAATTGTCTGAGTGACGACAGTGCTGTACCGACCCATTCAGACAAGCACCGTAAGCACGCTGTGTGTGAATTTGCAGGTGTGACCACCCTGCTTCTAAAATGTGTGTGGAGTGTGTGTAAAGCAGTGTTGTGCTAGTGTATGTGTGCAAGTTTGTGTACGCGTGCGACAGATGCGGTTGGGTCCCACAGGTCTGGGGTCGGTTGGGGGGGTCACGGCTGAACGCACCCATCTGCTGCAGCTGGCCAAGAGGGCCTGGAGAAAAGGGGAGCTAGAGAGATATAGAGAGGGCGAGAGAGAGAGAAAGAAAAGAGGAGAGAGAGAGAGAGAGAGAGAGAGAGAGAGAGAGAGTTATGATCAGGTTATTAACACAGGGTGCTGGTAGAGGTTGGCTGCCCACAACAGCTGGTATCAAAAACTGGCCTAGTCTAGCAGAGATAATCATATCTCTCCATTTCACACTCTCTTTCACATATTCTCATTTCTCCTTCTCTCTTTTTTCACACAGTCTCTCTCTCTTTCTATTTGACTACTTATAATACATCTACTTCTCTTTTTTTGTCAGGGTTGGCTTTGTGAGTTGCTCCGTTGGAAGGAGAGTCCAAGTCCAGAGAACCGCACACTATGGGAGAACTTATGTACAATCCGGCGGTTCCTCACCCTTCCCCAGGGAGACCGAGACCTGGTATATGAGGAGGAGTCCCGCCACCACCACAGTGAACGTCTGCACACTGTACTCCATCTGCCCTCAGACCCTCAGGTGAGTCTGGGTCAAAAGTCTTTTTGCATTCATTTTGTTCAATTGAAGCTTTTTAAACTTTTAATTGCTGAGGTTTTCTCTTGGGGTTGTGGACTTGATAGAAGCATGGGATTATTAATAAATCATGTTATGAGATCAAGAAAACTCAGATTTATTAAAGATTTATTGTGCAAATTTTCCCTAAATGGTTTGTGATTTATGATATTTTTCCATATTTTTTATTGCTGCTGTGGAAGGAAAAAGGGGTCATTGTGATTGGGTTTCATTGTGTGGTTGCGCACACATCTTTGGAGCTTTTGTTTTAATATCAAGGCCTCTGATGCAGGGTCGCTGCCAACCTCTAATAACCTAATACATCCAGCCCCCTTTAATCACACACAGACACACACACACACACACACACACACACACACACACACACACACACACACACACACACACACACACACACAAATAGCTCCAAATACAGCACTGATTAAATGGACTTTCCCCTCCTCCAGCCAGGGTCATTACAGTATACACTGAGCACAGTCAAAATTTGCACCTACACACATGCACCTCCCATTTATATTCTGTGTAAATGCATACAAAGATAAAATGCTACACACATAAATCTATTTATACCTAAACACCTCATATTCTTCCAGTACCTCTTAATGCATTCTATAGCCTACAGAAATATTCTTCTATTTTCTGTTTTTGTCCTTTTCTCTTTTTTCTCCAGCTTGGGTTCTTTTTATGGTAGCGGTTGAAGCAGTGTATATTTGCGTGCGTGTGTGTGTGTGTGTGTGTGTGTGTGTGTGTGTGTGGTTGTACTTATTTATGTGTTTTGGGCGCAGTAGGAAATGCCCCATTAAGACACACCCTGACAGACAGTACCACCACAGCCCTGATATTATTAATGGCGGGAAGAGACAAAACACACACACAGACGTATACACACGTATACATGATTATACACAAACATCCATGTAAGGTGACTCATGGGAATTCACAGTAGTGGGTGAATGTAGTTATTGCACTGTGGCTTTGACCATTAGCTATTACAGAATACTGACTATAAAGGGACTGACACTTTTAGGATAAGAAGTATGCAACCTGTATCTCCAAGCATTCCCTGTTTTTTTTTTTTTTTTTACGATGGACGTTGAACAAACTCGGCATAATCCCTTTCCTATCCGTCATATTCAATAATGCATAATATTTATTGTTCTATTTTTCTAGAACTTTATTCTAGAATATGGTACAATTATTGCATTCACCTTTCAGTGTGTGATGAAGGCATAAAAGTGGTCGCTTCTCATTTCAGCACTCATTGTTGATAGTGTCCTCGGTTAATAGAAGTCCTCATGTTTAGGGTTCAACTTTTACAATAATACTTGAAGTCTCCCTTAAAGTCTCTCAGCATTCCATTTCTAACTCTTTATGCTTTTCGTCTGTTATTAAATGCTCATCGCAGGAAGGAAACTGTGGTTGCTCCATTAACACATTCCAGGTCTCTTCTGACACAGAGCCCAGACAAGTCACCACACAGAGGACAGAGACAGCTAAAAATACAGCACACAGGAATCAAAGAGCTGTACTCAGAACAGTTGTGCTCATTCTTTTTGCACACGACTTTTTCCCAGGACAAAGGCTATGCTTTTAGATCTGAATCAGCCTTTTTAAAAAAAGAAGTCAGTGACCACAATGAGTTTAAGCAGATAAATTAGGGTTTGTATTTTTAATTCACTGTCAGCACAAATTTTAAAAGGTTATGTAGACAACAGTCAGAACAGGCACAGCTTTGCCTGTCTGTCGGTGTCTCTGTCTGTCTGTTCCTGCCGCTCTCTGTCTGTTTGTGTGATTGTGTATGCATGTGCTTGTGGGTGTCTGTCCTACTGATGTTTTCTTGACACAGTAATGAGGGTCCCTCCCCAGATCAAAATACCCAGCATCCCCTTGGCTCCAGCCAGCCTGTCACCACAGACCACACATGTGTCCCAGCTGCTTGAGCCCTCAAATATGTACACATTGTGTACCTATACATCATGTATGTGTACCTATATGAACACAGAGACACAGGTTTTACACAGTGCACTATGAGTCCTGTAATTCAGGGTTTTTTTGTTTATAGTGCCTAAGATTATTTGACAGCTATCCCCCCAGATTCTGCACACCACAGTTATGAAAATACACCATAGCACTTGTCTTTGCATAACGTCTGATGGAGTCTGTCACATGAATGTATTGCATTTCAGATTAATTCATGACTTCACTGTAGAGCATATGGCATGTGTATATTGTGATACACATAATACACACCTGCTAAGTGCTATAGCCTCCTCAGCACTATTCCATCCATGTGGGCACAGTGCTCATGGGCATAAGTGCCCCACTGTTCATTTGGCACGTCTTTCCTTCTGAATAATTGTTTCTTTTGTTTTTTGCTAAATTGGATGCTGCAATGTAGTACACTCCCTGACCCTGCCATGTGTCCTGACATCCTGACTGACTGATGGAGATGAAAGGGATCAGATTCTTAAAGCACAAAACAATTTACCCTTTTCACTCAATATTTTAGGGGATCAGATTAGACAATCTATTATTCTATTGATTTTATTTACTTTATAAATAAAGTGGTTACTGAACTAACAATGGAATGCATTGTGTTTTGTGTACACATATTTGTAGTATATACTGACTTGTACAGACAAGTACAAAGCATGTGTTCTCTCTCTCTCTCTCTCTCTCTCTCTCTCTCTCTCTCTCTCTCTCTCTCTCTCTCTTTATCTCTCTCTTGCTCTCTCTCTCAGCCTCTCTCTCTCAGTCTCTCACACACATACATACATATATACACACACAAACACACACTCAGTAACTCATCTACTCCCAAGGAATTGCAACATGGGAAAAACTAAAACAGAAATTATAATGCATGCCTATAATTGAGGTAGGTGAAGTCATGCAAAAGGAAACTAACAGTAAAATGTCTTCAGATCATTAAATATTTAATGTCAAGATGTGTTAGCAGTGTCTCCAGTGACTAGACAAATTCCCCACCACCCCAATCCTCATTAAGAGTCAGCTAAATCTTTCATATTATACCCTAATTTTTCATACCCCTGTGATGTAATTTGCACTGATTTAAGAAAAAAAAGCTTCTTTCCTTAACTCGGTGAACTCACCGGCCAGTCCCTGGTTGCAATTAAAAAACGCAGAGAATGGATAAGATTTAATATTGAATTATGCCATAAGTGCATGAGGGCAGAATGTGCATGTCCAAAGTAGACGCTGTGGTCGGGGAGCTGTAGTGGGAGAAGTAAATGAAGTGGACGGAGGGAACTAGAAGGAATGGAGGAGTGACTGACTTCATGGTTTTAACGGTGTTAAGGCTGATTTGAAGATGGAGTCATTCTTCTGGTTTGGCTTTAAGTCTCTTCATTAGTGTCCTACTCCTTTAGTGGTGTGGAGTAGCCTCTTGGATCAGTGGCAAAAAAAATATGGGTAAAATATGATTGGAGACCCAGGGTAACTCCTTAAGCAAGAGATTTGGGACTTAAACTAGCGCATTTTATATATTTTTGCTTATCTTCTGCCACACTTTAGAACAGACTAAAGCGTAAAAACAGGTCCTCTGTGTGTGCGTGTATTAGTGCTTGAGGAATAGAGTTTGAGAAGTAATGATTCATAAGAAATTCACTACAAAATTAAAGTACAGGAAAAGTCGATGCGTATTAGTTTGTGGGGTCAGTGTGTGGTTGAGTGGGTAGGGTGTGTATGTGTGTATGTTTGTGTGTTGCAATTGAGCGCTGTACTGTGTGTGGTCTCCAAGGTAGGCCAACACACAGATAGCAGTGTTATATCATGTGGCCGGTTTTAATGTTTGTGTGTCTCGGCCCCACTCCCATCCCAGTTGCTTAACTCTTTTTGTGGTCTCAGTTTGTTTCTCAGAGACATCAAAAATAATATAACATAGAGCAAAAGAGCTGAGGAAAAAAAAGACAAACATACACACTTCCTGTAAAACACTAGCCCCAGAAAGCCCCCACAAGTGAAATCGGAGCAATTCTGTGGTCTGGCCTGCCCTCAGTATTATTTAAAAAAAAATACCCTGTTATTATTGAGTGGAGAGAGCAAGCAAGAGAGAGAAAGAGAGAGGGAGAGTGAATGACTATTATCTTTATGTAGGTCCTTTAATTTTAATGCACCGCAGATTTATAGCTTAGCATTCCAGCGCAAAGGCAGTGGGCACCCCACCCTGGTCATAAACTCAGCAGGACAGCGCCATAGTTTTTGATAGTTCTGCTGTGACATGCTACACCTTCTAAAGTTTTAGTACGCAAGTTGCTTTTTCACCTCTATCACTTTACTATTAATGTCAATAACACTATTTGCCACACCTTTTCTTTCTCTGTTCCATTTCTTGCATTCACTCCACTAAAAGTTTTTAGAAAAAAACCAACAATCATACCTATGGGCCTTTTGCCTTTGCTCATATCATCTCCATTTAATCCAGATGTTTGAAATTAATATGTGTGGGTGACAACATTCCATGTTTTTTTGTGTAGTACTCTTGGTTAAACAGTCATAACCTAAAACAGTGTGGTTGGATATTTACTAGAGGTGACTGGGCATCCTGATCAAGAGCTCTATGGACAAAGGATGAATATTCAATGATGGAAACCTTTGTACTCTGGTGCACTACTTTACTCATTATTCATTTTCCTCCTTTACTGAACTCTCTAACCTGATCTTTGGTCTATTCTTATCAGGTTCTCCACAGACAGCCTGTGCCACCATTAAAGGACCACTCTCCCATGCGTGAGGACTCAGTGCCAGGCTCTGGAATGGAAGACAATCTTCAGGCTGGTGCTGGTAGTGTCAACACCGGAGGAAGCAATAGTGTTGCCAAAAAACCCCGCTCCCGCACTAAGATCTCACTGGAAGCCCTGGGCATATTGCAAAGTTTTATCCAGGATGTAGGCCTGTACCCTGATCAGGAAGCCATCCACACCCTTTCAGCTCAGCTGGACCTGCCCAAGCACACAATTGTCAAGTTCTTCCAGAACCAGCGCTACCATGTGAAGCACCATGGCCGACTTAAGGAGCTGGGATCTGAGGGTAGTGGAGTTGATGTTGCTGAGTATCGAGATGAAGAGCTTCTCTCTGGCTCAGAGGATGCAGAGTCTAGTGAAGATGGTCATGAGGAAATTTACAGTGGACAAGAAGGCGCCTCAGCAGGAGCAGTCGCCCCTTCCTCCACACCATCTTCCACCTCGGGCCAAGAAGACGGCAAAGACAAAGTTCCCTCTCTAGGGTCAGTCCGGCCTAGCTCCATGCCTTCCTCCAGTTCATCCCCCAGCCCACGAGACCAGGAGTATCAGAGATAAACCATTCTGACCTGGGGAAAAAAGGGCACTTTGGGAAGAGGATAGTGGAAGGTGGAACAAGTGGAACAGTAAAAGCAGACTAAAAGTATCCGGCACAGGGTCAAATGAAGATTTAATAAAAAAAAAAGGACAAGTGTATGGTTTAATATTAATTATAGAAAATGTGATACGAGAAAAATAGTTTAAACAAGGGATTCGTTGTTATTGCTACAGTTTAATTGGCATCAGATACTGATCAGATACATTGTGTCAACATGAAGGAAAATTTAGGTTAGTGACCCAAAATCACCTTGTCCTAATCTGACATGTTCACTTTTACTTATGGTTTCACGTTAATATACCAGTAAATCATAGTAGGAAAATGCTAAGCCAGTGCTTTTTCTCCCCAAGTCCCTTCCATGTCAATGAAAGAAAATTAAATAAAAATAACTCCTTAATTCCTAATATACAAGACAGGGGATCATTAGAAACCATTGTCCCACCCTTCCCACCTCTACATCATTCAGAGTAATGAGAGTGATTGAGATTTAGATGATCTATGGACATCTGCAGGAACCCAAGCATCTTTACTTTACTGATCAAAGAGCCTGGTGGGTGTCTGCGGCTTCTTTCTTCCTCCCATCTGTGATGGGGAATTCTTAATATCTCTAAGAGGTGGCTGTGTTTGGCCTTTAGGTGGTTGAATAGATGGGTGGGTGGGTTAGAGGTAGTGCTGAGGACTCGGGTGTATACATCAGCCTTGCTCACTGATTCCACTGTAAATACATGTGGTCTACTGAAATGTCCAGAGTTAGCTTGCCTCCCCTTTGAAGTTAGAGCCATGTCTCCTACAAACAACCACATCATTCCATATAGTCCAATGTGGTGGGACAAACCACCAGACTGGTACCCATGTACCCATGCATGGACTTCTCTCAACACCTCTGTCAGTCTAAATTTACTGAATTGTGTTTCGTATAAAAACATGTACACGAGACATCTTGTCACTATGTCTCTTCATACTCTGTTTGCACTTCAGAATGGCTAGCAAGCATTGAGAAAACCCGTATGTAGGTGTCTATTGACTGCTATAGACAATTTATTGACAGAGGAGAGTGTAGTCTGACTGCCTTGTCCTGTTTTTGGCCAAGTTGAGGATAGTTAAGTATGTGTCCAGCAACAGTCAACATTGTTTTTTTTTTTTTTTATATATATGTGGGACTACACCTATTCCTCTCATCCTTTATGTCTTATGACCCTTTCTCATATTGGCACACATAGTACCACCTACCCCCACACTCCACATCTCTATTTATTGCTATCAATATCTACATTTATTATTATTGTTGTTGGCCTTATTATTGTTATTATGGTTGTTCTTTCAGTCATTGCTGTTTATATTTTTGGTTAGATTTTTTTTTCATGGTCTAATATCAGCTTTTGGCTCAGAGCTGTTGTTTTAATAATGAAAGACTTTATAAAAGAGGGGAACACTGCCAAACCAGTGAGAATTAGAAGCAGTTACTGAAGAAACTGAGTGAACCCTGTGATATTGTGTACTACCCTTTTAATCTACACTCCATTCTTTTCCCAAAGAAAAATGGCAGTAGGTGAGTTAAACCCAAAAATAAGACAAAGCATATGAAAATATACTTTCTTTTTAAAGAAATATCGACAATCCATTTATTGAGCCAGTTAAAAACTCTGTATCCTGAATGGAATCGTGTTTAAATTCACATCTCGGGAAATGGACTTGTGTACAAAGCAACACGGCTTCTCTGTGACAAAGCCTCTGTGGATACTACAGCAAAATCTTGGATCCAGGGTCCTGATTTGCGTTTGAGAATCAGCTGCTACCTGCTCATTTCTGGATTACAGAGTAATAATCATTGTAAAACTTACACTGACCTTTTAAACTGTTTTGTTCATGAGGTGATGTTTTATGTAGATGTTTTATCTATTACAAATGACAGCATTTTTTTTATATGTCTTTGATGTGAAAAATCCTAACAAAAGTCTCCACTGCAAAACATTCACTCGCATTAACATATCATTAAGACAATAAGAAAGGTGTAGTTTTGAGTTATTAGCACACAGTACAAATTTTAAACAGTTGTAAAAAAAATTATTAAACCTTACAGCAAACACTACAGAATATTTGTTACAGCATATTTGTTAATGCATAAACCATTAGCATTCCTTACTTACTAGTGATCGACTTTCTGGGTATGAAGCATCTACATCTGACTATGTCTGGCTTATATTTTTTTTGCTGTATTATTCATTCAGAGACCTACCAGGGCAGGGGATGTCTATTAAAATATATGCAGGGGTGAAAAGAATTCAAATAGAAATATTGGGGCACGCTGAGCAGCCATGCCAAACCTGTTGCATTTCACACTGAGCAAACTGTGACACAAAAAGGATATAGTATAATGTGTGGTGTTTTAGACCACTGCTGTCCTTTTTTTGATTACCTCACAGTGTGTATCTCATAGTCAATGATTTTTAACCACTAACCAGCACATCTTAATATGGCCTTTACAGCTTTTCCTGTTTTTAACATAATGGTTTAGTACTTCTGTTATATACTGGTAAAATAGTGTGAAAGATTTTAGAGTCATTTTACGTGGTCTTGTCTCATTGATCCAGGTTTAAATTCATCTCCTAATTTTTTTATATAACTTAATATGAGTGATCATTCATGAAATGTAAAAGTTATATACACTTGCTGTATATACTAAGCTGTATAGAAGAATCTTTTTTTTTTTTTTTTTTTTTTGCTGCTGGTGGATAAAATATACCATGTTTTCTAAAAAAAAAAAATCACTGTCAAGCTTTTTCCAGCTTGGATATCTTTGTGCAAAACATATCCTGTCAACATTTAATACAGATTTTTCATACTGTATTCTTAATGAAATGGCCCACGTATTCAAAAAAAAGTTTCAAAAGAAGTTACTTGTTTTGTGACATCTGGAGATGTTAAATTTGACAGCAGCCCTGGAATGGTGAGACGAAGACTTATTTTGAATCTCTTATTTAAAATGTCAGATATTTGCAGGCTCTGATAAGGGTGTCTAATAACAGAGTACTGATTGTCAGGTGGATCTAAACCTTAATTAAGCTTGTCAATCAGCTTTAGCCGTAGGAGGCCAAAGCCCACCCCTACCATTATTATCCCTCACCGTCTTGTGGCCATGCCCCCTGCAGCGCTCAGAGAAGTCTGAAACAAGCAGCTTTGATGAGTCCGTCTCTGCTCTGCTTCTAAATTATCTACAGTCCTTGTGAGACAAGTGTGTGCAGTGCTAGACTGGTGTTTAACCTGCTGCAGGGGTGGCCTCCCACTCACTCAGCTCCTTCATCATCTCCTCCTCCTCCCTGTCCTATACAGAGTTTGCGCTAAGTGAGAAAACAAAAAGGATTCGCGGATTCCCTGATGAGCGATAGGTGAGGGTCACTCGCCAATTATTCATCTCTTCCATGACAGGAGTCTCGTCTTTACCTTTTCAGTTTCTAGCATTTTGTCTCATTTTCTCCTTCACCAGGCAAGAGACAATCACTTTCACTCATGCTGTGCTGTCAGGGGTTAATTGGAAGCGATCATGTCCCCGTGTGGGGAAACAAGTGGTTCCTAGACAGAGCATGAAACCTCTTAGTTTTTTTTTTTTTTTTAATTAGCAGAACAGAACGAGGCAGAAAGGACAAGAATCAATAAGAAATAAATCCAGTGATAGGAATACAGATTACATTTATATGTATGATTATCAACAATACACACAAAAATGTATACATGGACACACCATATCACATTCGGTTTTAACCCTTCATTTCTAATGTAGCACTTAAAGATTACTTTCAAAGACTTTTTCTCTGTTTTTTTTTTTTTTACATTCCTTTGACTAATGGATAAACTGCAAAATGATGTGCATGGTTTTCACTCCCCCTTTATTCATTTGGTGCGCTTTAACTAAGCACAAGGCTCTGTCTGCTTGCTTTGGAGATAAACTGTTTATCCTCATTAACTACAATGTGAATCAGGTTTGCCACTCCAGGATTGGTAATTTTCCTCAATCAAATGGACCATCATTATCACTAAGTGATAATAAATTATGTGCATTATTTGGCTCTTCGTTTTTGTGTGTCTTAATGTTTTGTTTTGTTTTTTTCTTAAATTGCTGTCATTTAAATAAAGTGCATCAATGGATCAGTTGTGTGACTCTGGATCTTGTACTTCATGCTTTGAGTCAATCTCTGATAGATCAAAAACGCTAATTTAACTGGTTACGGATAAAGCAAAGCATAACAATTGACATTTTACCAAGTGTATTTTAAAAAGTTCAAAAAAGCACAGTGGTTGTCTCTAGAACAATGCAATGTTGTCTATTGCAAAGAGACTATGTCGAGTGGTGTGGCCACAAGAACCAAACTCTGGTTCATAAAAAGAAACCAAAACAAACCATAATAGGAAAAAAAATGTCCATTTGGAACTAAGTTACTGGAAATGATCAGTAATGATACATCCTTTTGTAAATATTTGCTGAAGAAGATCAAATAAACCATCAAAATTGTGTAGGCAACTAAACATCATTGGTCACTGCCCCCATCTTCAAAATAAGCTTTTTATCACATATTTTTGGATTTCAAAAAACCACATGTATATAAAAAAAAAACCTTTTGAAATCTGCAATATATAACATTTACAGATTTACCCTAAAAAGCTAAATACTAATTTGGGCTGCACCTATGTTGGTTAGTCAGCTACTTAAATCGTTTTTTTTTTTTTTTCGGTGAACTGATTATTCATTAAATCTTAATCATAACTATTTCAGTCTAAAAAATTTTACTATTACTTTTGTATTAAAAAGTGCTTAATATATTACAGACAAAGCCCATGATCACATGACTAGCTTCTTTTTACCCTCTGTAGTCCAATACTGCCTCCATACAACCACATATCCTCAACATAAAGTCTCGCTTTATTCAAAGTCCCTGGCCACCTGCCATAGCTTCCTTCCTTCTTTTTTTTTTTTTTTTAAAACAGCTTGCAGTGGTGTCCTCTGGTTTTCATTCAGTGCCAGTCCCCAATCTCCTAATTGAACTTATTATTCGCTCAATTGGCTTGTTTTAACCCTTTCTCCCCTCCAGGTTTGAAGCTGGAAATCATTAAGCCGGGTGTTTTTCAACATCCAGCATGGGTATTAAAAGAGCTGTAAGGGTTTTGATATAAAACCAAAGTGCTGGCAATAACTGCGGCTGCGTCTGTTAGCTGCTAGCTGCAAGTCAAGCCTTGTTCTGGCACTGTGGCCATGCCAGACCACCCAGAGTGAAAGGACCATGCAGTTTGTTTTATGGATGATGAATTCTCATCTCACTCGACATATCAATTGACCCAACATCAGTCATTCTGTCTTTCTCCATTGTCTCTACGCTCTTTATAGATAGAGGCAGGGTGACATTATATTCTACAAAACATCTGCATGCAGTTCTCTTGCACTCAGTAGGAAGTGGTTCGTACATGTTCTGTAATAGCTTGTAGATGTCATTCACAACTAGACATCAGGGACAGGCACTGATACCTCTTTCAGTGTGCTCTACTTGTTTTGATCAAATGTATGCTATAACTGCACATTGCTGCAAATTTATTTTTTATCTGATGTGCACAGACAGCACTTTATTCTATCTTCATGCATCACTATTCATTGCTATCTGCCAAAATAATACCATACTGTACAATTCAATATAGAGTTCTGATATTTATTTGTTTGTTTATGCAAACATTACTTTTACCTGAGTGTTTTATGTTGCACTTGCCTTTTGTACTCTTTATTGTGTAATTTCTGATCTGTGAAAACATATCAATCTAATTCAATTGATTAAGAAAAACTACAGTTTACTGTTGGAATTCATTTAACTATATTTATCTTTTTTTTAGTTTGGGACATTCGATTCCAAATCTTGTAATAGTGATATTCAGTCTTTTGCATGTTCTATGTGTGTCTGTGTGAATTTCTTCCCATCTACCTTAACCATGCCAGTATATGGACTGGCTACTTTAAACTTTATCTAGATGGAAATAAATATACAAAATTGTGTCTGTGTTTGTTTGGGTGTGTTTTCTGTAATTTAAAAGTATCCTGCAACCCTGAGCAGAATTATTTAGTTACTAAAGATAAATGATGTTTATTTTTGCCCCAATGTACTGTAGCTGTATAAAAAGCAACTTTCAGGTCCATTATAAAGAATAATCTGGATCTAGTAATAATTTTAAACCACAGAAAAGTGCATGTAAAGAAGGGTTCTTAATTAAAGCGGTCTTTTTGGCTAAAGGGTTTAAGGGGATACAACAAAAGGCATTGTTGTTGCAGCATTCAGTTTTAGATGTTACATTGTGTGTAAGTTATTTGAGTATTACTGGCAGCTGATTCATGTGTAGATTTTATAATCTGTGTCTGTGTCCTTTTTGACTACAATACATGGTTTAGTTTACCTATTATATTACCTGGGTTTTTTTTTTTAAGATTTAATGTTTTCTTAAAATATATACATATATAAACTAAACCTATTCTGCATTTTACATGATGTTTAGTTTTTTTTTTTTCAGTTATTTTTCTGATGTATTTCATGAAACGGTGATGGACGGTGAGCATGAAGGGAGATTGACAGCGTTCTGGCGGGGGAGTAGGGGCAGCTGCCAGGGCACTGCTGCTGGGGTATTAAGGCCTGATGGCAGCATGATTAGGGGCCATTAGAGGTGAGAGCAAGGGGGCGGCAAGGGACGCAGGTGCACCAATGCCAGCTATTACCCAGAATTCAGTGGGGTGGAGCGCAAAAACACACCTGTGGTCTCCCGTTGGCACTGTCGCACTGCACACCCCCTCATCTTTCTCGCGCACATTAATACACACACTGATAAACAAGCTAATACCCAGAGCACTCGCTCTCCTTCATGTGATCTTGCCTCTCTTTCATTTAGCCTCCAGGTCATTCAATCTGATGTGATGTTTCCATATTTCAGATTTACACAGGCTTTACATCAATAGCTGCAGTTTTTGAATCTTTAAATGGTGATTAGAATACAAGATCTTATCACTAACACATATGATAAACCAATACTGGACATTAACAGGTTAATGCAGTTTAGTTATCTGCATCCTACAAACTGAAAACATTTCTGAATATAAACTGTGGCAATAAATGAGCATTATGAATCCCTGTTCTCGGATAAGTAGCTCAGCTAGTGCACTCAATTAAGGTCGTAAACCTGACAGACTGAGATGGAGAGAAATGTGAGCTGTGGTGATGGCCTCCCTGGGGACACCAGGCTAAAGCAGGGCATCTGTCACTGGCCTGTATCAGAGTGTCGTACGCCGACATTAATGCACTAAACAGCAACACTCACATGAACACACATACACACACACACACACACAAAATAAGCACTCATGAGCAAACATTCAATTACCCTACCGAAGCAAAACCATTATAATTGTCCTCATTTGATTGGTGCTCTCAATTAGCATCACGACTAAATAAGAAATAGCTTTTGGCGTGCACTAGAAAACTTATTCTGTGTTACCAAATTTAGATGTGTCTCAAAGCAACCAACGTAACACTCAAATGTAACCACTTACGGAGTCTTAAATACATAAACAAAAAGGTCCTTGCCGGTGGTTCGGGTTTCCGACAAACAGATTATTTCCACCAAAAAAGTCGTACATTGTACTTCATTTGTCTAATTCAATCAGTTTATAGCAATAAGCAGTATATTCAATAAGAAAGCAAACAGATCCTGTGATTAAAAATATATTGCTGTCTGCATTTCTTAAAATCCCAGAATAACACATAACACATTCTTACGTGAAAAATACATGAGGGAAAATGTAATTTTTTCACCATAAAAAAAAAGAACATTAAGTTACATTTTCAAGTTCAAGTTAAAATTAATTTCTATGGCACTTTACAGAATTTAAGAATTAAAGGGAATTATGTGTGTTTTTTTTTACCTGACGGTCAGCCTGTGGTGACTGTGGCGGAAAAAGAAATAGCTTAGATAGTATGAGGAAGAGACCTTGAGAGGAACCAGGTTTAAAAGGAGAAACCATCCTCATTTGGGTGATATCAAGAGTGTGATAATACATTTTGTAAAACAATGCAAAACCTCAGAGAGTGAGAATTACCATGAGCACCGGATTATGTGATTATGTGTAATGTCCTTTCTATAGTCCTATACAGTCAGTTGTTATTGTGGAACCAGGAGCTACTGAGCAACTCATAAAATAGCTCAACATCTGAGATCATCATAGATCCAACACCAACACCTACATGCCAGACCCTTTAAATGTTCAAAGAGGTCCAATGTTTAAACTCTTCAATCAAGTGGGATCCAAATGGTGCTGGTATGTCTCTAGATGCTTTGGGATGTTTGCAGGGTCAGCATCTACTTTTTGAAGGTCCATTATCTTCATGAGGTGGGAGACAACTGGAGCTGCTGCAACCTCTGGATGCCTCAGGATGGGTAGAGAAAGAGAAGCAGTGGAGAGGAATTAGCATAGCTGCTGTTCATAATATAACACGCACAAGTTGATAATGTGCATTTGATCAGATGTTCTGGAGCACAAACACCTTTAGTGGACTTTGCTATTCTTGGAACTACTAGAAGTCCAGAGTTTTGAGATTTCAAACAGTGTGACAGATAGTAGCATGTAAGAAGACTTGATAGATACATTAAAGCTAAACCATTAAGGGCTTTGTAAGTAAGTAGCAATAGTTTGTATTAAATTCCAAATTTAAAAGGTAGCCAGTGTAGGGATGATAAGACTGGGGTTATGTGTTGATATTTTCTCGACCTTGTGAGAACTTTGGCTGCTGCATTCTTGACTAACTGTAGCTTGTTTATTAATGATGTAGGACAACCACCTAGTAATGCATTACAGTCTGGAGGTCCTGAATGCATGGACAAGCTTCTTTGCAACAGATATAGACATGTTTCTTAGCTTAGCAATATTTCTGAGGTAGAAGTAGGCTGTTTTTCTAATGTGTGATGTGATTTTCAAAAGAAAATGTCTAAAATAACTCTCAGGTCTTTTACTGTTGAACTAGTAGTTACAGTTCATCCATCTAAATGCAATCAGAATGTATGAATAGAAATATATATACATATTAAGCATGTACATTGTGAAAAGCGGGGGTCCTAAAACTAACCTTTGCGTTTATTTAGACTGGATATTTCTTTATTTAAATCTACAAAATGGTAACGATCAGGCAGACAGGATTTAAACCAACTTTATTCCTGTCCCTGAATGCCTATATTATTCTGTAAGTGATCTAGAAGAAAGCCATGTGTCGAATGCAGCACTGAGATCTAGTAAAACTGTGAGATGTAGCCTTGGTTCAAAGCTAAAAACAGGTCATTTGTGATTTTAACTAGCGCAGTTTCTGTGCTATGATGGGGCTGGAAACCCGACTGAAATTCTTCAAAGATATTGTTTTCTTGTAAGAAGGAGCATAACTGGGCAGACACAATCTTTTCTAAATTCTTAGGCATAAACAGAAGGTTTGAAATAGGTCTGTAATCTAATAGTTTATTTGGGTCCAATGGAGTACTTTTTCACATTGGTGATGGAGTACTCTTTTCACATTAGCAAACTTCATGATATTGTTCAGGCATTGTGGAGGACCTTCACTTAGGGTTATGGTGTAATTATTCATTTAATCTCATTTAGTCTCATGTGACTAACAAATTTACAGTATATAACATTATACACTTGTAATGTTCTCATGACATCAATTCAATATAGTATTGCTATATACATCTGTTATAAAGGTTTAGTAAGTTACTCAGGGTTGTTAACTGGTTGAACAGCGATTCCACCCACATGACAGCACTTAAATGCCTTCACTGCTTCTGCCTTCGGCATGCGTGGGCATGGTGACAGGTGTGTAGGGCTGGGGTGCCTGAGGGGGTCTCGAGGCACCTACACCACTCTGCCCACTACTGATGCCTTTTGACATGTACTGTTATGAAGAAAAAGCAGGGCAAAAAATTACTTTCTAATCATTTCTAGAGGCACATTCATTAAAAATAAAACATAGAATCTTGCAGGTTCCTGAAAACAGAGAACTTGTAAGCTCAGATGGTATGACCTTGAGCTCAGCTTGTAAGCTTAGATGTTATGGCCTTGTGGTAAGTATGTCAAAAGCTTTATTTATCAAAACCAGTGGTATATGTACCAGAAGTGAAGAAAACACAAAACTCTTCAGTTCTTTCATTATTCTCTATAAATATCAATCAGCCCTAATTCAGCCTTTTGCACGCAGTGACACACATTCCATGAATGATTGACCCTGTTGGACATGACAGTCCCTAAACCTGTCCCCTCTCTAGGTATTAACTGCTGGACGTGACTGCGAGGACTTAAATGGTGTCACTTATTGGCTCTGCACTGGTGGACTTATTAAAGAATCACCGGTCGTGTCACTCTCTCACTCATCAGATCCTCTCATTCTCTATCAGATATTAAACTTAAAGCATACGCTCTCAGCCAAGATAAACAAACTCTTATAAAGATTTACTTTACAGAAATGACATGTTCATTATTAAAAAATATTTAATATATTGAAGAAATTAAACTCACAAATCTGATGTCTTGGATGCTGGAATATAGATTTCGGCCTGTTATACACCAGACTCTGGGCAAAACAGGGAGTGGCATTTGCATTACATTTGTTCTTCCACACATACCATTTAAATCATCATCACAGACAAACACACAAAAAACAACACCCTTACAACCTCTGCGCATTGTGAAACAAATATCTCTACATACAGTTGTCACATAAAAGGTCTCCTCCAACAGCATCATCCCAAGCTGACAAAGCAGCCCCAGAACTCTCCCCAGCTTTCCTCCATAGCCTCGAACCATCTAACCAAGCCACTATGGAATGATGGTTTTGGGGGCTTTCAGGTTTCCGATCTATGTATAGCAGCCGAACATCGCCTGCAAGGCCACGTTTATGCGGACAGTTGTAGCCGATTGTGCCTTTTACAAACTGTGGGCCCCAGTGATTGTTGGTCACTAGCGACTGTACAAAAATAGAGAATAATGATGGCCTTGGAGCTCATTGTGCCTCTTCATGGTATTAAAGGTTTTAAAAAAGGAGTTGCACACAGGGCAAAGGATCATAAAAAAAAAAAAAAAAAAAAAACAAAGGCCAAGAATAACCCCAGCTTTTTTGGTCAGCTCAATAATGCTTGCCCTGTTATAAAGCAGTGCCTTTTTACACAAACTGGGTGTAAGTTTTAGTTCTATAAAGTCTGAATGGTGCAAATCAGGGTTAACAAACAAATCAGGCTTTATTTAGGATAGACATTCAAACTGCTGTTGTTTTTAGATGCCTCACTAACAGTATCAAAACTTCATGGACGACTAAGACAAATGTTCTCAACTTATTAAGAAAATGGGGGGTGTCATTGTTATCACTTCCTGGCCTTTTTTACAGAGGGGATTAATGTGTGACAGATAGTAGTCAGCTCCCAGGCCTGTGTGTGCTTTAAATGTCAGTGCTCTTTAACCCTGTAGTGGTTAATGGCTGAGAGTCAGTCATTAGGACAGTCAGCACCATCAGTATTAACTATCTGGACGAGGGAAGAAGAAGGAGAATGAGTTCAGAGCCAAGGACAAAGAATATCACATTAAAGAATCCAAAAATATTTTGATTTATATAAAATATTTATATACATTAATAAAAACCTTATTAAACAAATACATATAAAGAAAGAATGTCTTGTCAGTCTTGTTAGTGTAATGACTGTATCCAAATTTCAACAAAATGTGTGTGTGTGTGTGTGTGTGTGTGTGTGTGTGTGTGTGTGTGTGTGTGTGTGTGTGTGTGTGTGTGCATGCACGTGTGTTTTTGTATATAACCATGTGTGGGCGGTTGAGCTGTATGCTCACCTGTGTCGCTCAGTACCTCCCATCCCGTCCGTCATGCTTAATTAGCCTCCAGTGAGCGCGTGCAGTGCTGCCTTTTATACTAGCTGCCATTGGCCGATAGCCTCTGGAGATAGGATTGAGCCGCTGTCTCCTCTGCAGCCCCAGCATGCAGCGCTCTGTCTGAAGATGGCTGAACTGATAGCATTCACAGCTATAGCAGTAGTCTTTCATCTGCTACAAATCTCTCAGTCCCACACCAACTACGGGCAAGAGAGAACACGCAGTGGACCGTGCCACCTCTTACAAGGCCATCATCAAGCAGATGAAGTGTTGGCAGTTCTGGGCATATGATGTGAAGATATTCTGATTCATATAATAATAAATTTTAATGTTGATAACTGATATAGTTAATGACATTATTTCTGCAGTTACTCTTCACATCCAAGATGTCAGTTGCATAAGATTAAATGCTTTATGGTTGTTTTCACAACCTGATAATTAAAGGCAGAAATATTGGTTTATTTCATCAAGCTTTTTTTATTAAAATCCTTCTCGGTGAAACAGTAACTTGGTCAACTGCAATTTAAACTCCAATTCTAATGTTGAATTCACTCTGTAACTGAGATTTGTATTGGCCCCCAGTGGAACCTCTGTAGATCATCTGTTGTAGTGTGTTTGTGTATTGGTGTGTTAATGATGAATCAGTTTCCACACTTCGGGAGCAGTGGCCCACAACGTTAGTTAAACTTCTCCCTAATAGATGACCACTGAAACTGTGACTGTTCACTCAACACACACCATTATCTGTGAATAAATCATTTGCCTGTACATTCATAGCCCTTTCACTAGGGAAGACGTGCAAACTAGGTCAGACTGCTCCAATGTTTTGTATTTGGAATACTTGATAATTGGTTAATGTAAAACCCTGAGTCCTCTTCATGTAGATCTTCTAATTTTTTTCTACATGCCTGCAAACTCACCACTCTTAAGGAGCTGATAATCCTTATCGTGAACATCAGCACTTATCAGAATGGGGATAAATGTGGGATGCCCACCCTCCAGGGCAGAGTTCTCTCTCCCTTCGTTCCCCAGAGGCCCTCTCCCTGTCCAAATCTATAATTGTGGTCTAATGGCTGTGTTTGAAGCTGATCTGGTGCATAAACAGGCGTAGGAAGTCTTTAGAGCCATAATCACTCTATTCCTCCTCTCTCGTTCGCTCTCTCTTGCTCTGCATCCTTCTCTCCACTTCTCTTATTTGGCCCGATTAGGCCCATGCCTCCCAGACAACTGCAAACAATTAGGCAAATTAGTGGCTCCACCATCACCATCAAGAGGCCTGCTTGTTTATAATTTAATCGAAGCGAATGTCAAAACAGTCAAGGCTTGAGAGAAACAAGATGTGTCCGTGAGATGAAATTTAAACTGCCATCCAGTCCAAAATATTAAGAGAGTTTGTTTAATAGAGAGACAGTAAAATAAGAAAGGAGAGAATGAAAGGGGATAAGAGGTAGAGAATAAGTAAAAAAAAAGAAAAAAAAAAAACACAAATTTTTTTTTGATTTGTATAAAGATTCAGTTGGGTTCCTCTCGGTTCCTTTTTCTCACACTCACTCGCACACAAGCATGTACTTGTACTCGATTTTCTCATTCTTTCTCAGAGGTTTAAGGGCACCAGAGCTTGTGATGCTCCAGCTACGTCAAATTTCCCAAACAACAACAAAATGCAATGTTTACCAGAATCTTTCCGCACCAATCATAAGTAAACAGAAGTGGCCTGATGTAGAGGTAAAAGGGACAATAAGCACAACCAACTGTCCTAGAAAATTGATAAGTAAAAAGAGACAAAAAAGCAACAATCTACAGTGTAAGAGTTAGCGCATAAGACATAATAGCAAATACCACCAAAATATAAAATACCAAACATCACTTTCTACATGGGAGCTGCATCATCTGAAGTGCCAAATCTAATGCAGGATGTGCATTAAGTAAATCCCAAAACCTTGAAGGGTTATTTGACCTGGTGGCTTCTGTGTTGGAGTCTACATTCACATGTTTCCCTATCAGAGTGAGTTTGAAGTAAAACAAGATTGAGAATCCAGATGTCACCTTATTACCGTTACTAAATTGACGAAATAAACAAACAAGCAAAGAGTTTAATGATGGTCCCATAAAAAAAAGGAAATGATTATTTGAAGAACAAATTTCCTGTGAGTGATTCTGATGCTATAGCAAAAGAGAGCAGTGTATATTAGGTAGATAGATGGGCATGGGGCAGGTGAGCTGAGAGCTTGGCTCCAGCACTAATGGTCCAGACAGACACACAGGCTCTACCTATCAGCCTCCAGTCTGCATACAGCCCATGAGTATCAGCCCTCTAATTGGATCAGTGGCACGAATGTGATTACCGGCGGCGTATTTATTTACATAATAATTATTACTGCCAGCCCTGTGGTGCTAGAGTAGAGAGGGGGCCTAAGGAGATGGTCAGACTATGAACATTTTGTGTGTGTGTGTGTGTGTGTGTGTGTGTGTGTGTGTGTGTGTGTGTGTGTGTTTGTGGGTAAAATGTGGGTGGATGGGTGGGTGTTTCACTATGTGGGTGTGTGTGTGTGTGGGTGTGTGTGTGTGGGTGTGTGGCTGTGTGGGTGTGTGTGTGTGTGTGTGCGCATGAGGGACATGCCTCCGCCCTCAGCACAAAGCTGATCTGATGGTATTATTCTATTAGTGCTGCAGTGTGAAGTTTGAAATGAGCTCTGATTGGATTAGTTAACAGCGAGGACTAGATAGTGCGCAATGAGGTTAGCATTCGCACGTGCAAGCAGGCGGCCTGAACACAGGCAGCTGTAATTAGGCATCTGTCCAAAATAGAAAAGCTGGACAGGTGCCAGCAGACAACAATAATGCCTTCTAGCACATGTATATAGTGTTTTCACTTATGAACGCTCACTGTCTTTTACTCTATTGTTTGACTGCTTCCAAATCACTGGAACCCAATATACATCACCGCCAACTGATATGTATCTCATCAAATGACTCCACTCACCTTACAAAATCCAAACCCCAACCCCTCCACCCCCTTAGTTACTGAATGCAACTGATGCTCTCTGAAGCTGGACATAGGTAGGAGTGAAATGGTGCTTAATCACTGCATGCCTAAAACAGGCCATTACAGGAGCATTGAGCTCTGGCATTACATGGCGCCTGCAGGGCCAGAACAAACCACCTTTTGTAATATCCCTCCATTAATCAATCATTATGCACGCCACAAGACCAGAGGGCCATGCCACTTGATAAATACCCTCCAAACAAAAACAACTTACTTACCTAGTCTAAACCAACCTCCCCCTGGGTGCTTGTGTGTGTTCTTTATTATTTGTTTAGATTTCTGTAGATATCTAAGCAAGCATAAACACACAGCTAGCTTCACGATGTCTCTGTGTGTCTGTGTGTGTGTGTGTGTGTGTGTGTGTGTGTGTGGGTGTGTGGTTAGCACAGGGTGGAACAGGAACTACGCTCTATGGCTAAAGTGACCCAGAGGAGCAGTTGAGGTTGAACACTTGAGTTGTGTCTATGGGCCAACAAGGCAGTAGACATGGCTGCATGTCATTTAGTGAGGTGTTTGTGTCCTTGACTCTGGTCCTATCTAGCTGTAGTACTGAGAAACACAATCTATCCTAACCTTAGAATTAAAATGAAAATAAAGGAAGTAAAGAGAGAAATGTCAAAAATAAAGTCAATCCAAAGTCAATCCAACTGGATTTTTTGGACATTAAAAGGAAACCAGAAAACTCAGTGGAAACCCACTTTAATTTGGAGAATGTGCAAAACCTGACTCCACATCCACTTTTTTGACATCTATTTGTCCTCCTGGTTTTATTTATAATGGATGCTTTATTTTTTGTCCTTCTTACCTTGATACACCGTATTTTATTCTGTCATCTTCACTTTTGTCCAACCCATTTGCTCATTAGTGGCATTCTGTTCACTTTGTAATTGCAACCCCAACCCCCCAATCCCCCACCCCCATCCTCATGCCACATTTCTCTCTCACTGCTCCCTTCTTTTTAGAGTGCCTACTGCTAGTGGTGGGATCTTCACAACAGATAACAGCACTAATTTCATTAATTATAAACCAATATGTTACTGCAATCCTCCTGAGAATCTTGGCCCAACTCTGGCATCTGTGCACATTGAGGAGGGAGGGATAGCAAAAGTGAGGGTTTCAGACATGGTTTGAAAAGAGAGGAGGATGGGTGTAAACTTCCATGTCTGTCCTTGTCATTAGCTGATACAAGTGCGACAATAATGACTTTGAAGTGCGGGTTATATGATATGTTAACTCACCTACCTATTCCACCCATCGAGTTGACACTTAGCATTCAAATTTCAGTTTGCAATAGGAACCCTAGGTTATATGTCATACATCTTGAAATGTTTAGCAAACACTCCAATTCTGTTTTAACAATCAAATGCTTAAAGTGTGTGCCTGGTAGAAAAATTGCAAAAAGCATGCAAGGATATTTCGTAACATAAGATGTTTGGTGCATTTCTTCACCTTTGCAGATTAATTTCCCATCTGTGAGTGCTTAGTCGATACACATTCAGAGAGAAAAAACAAACTGGATTTTTGTGTCTAGCATTATGTCTAAATAATTCCAATGTTTTTTTCTAAAAAACTTTTTGTGATTGGAAGGATTTAATTAACTGCTGCAGCTTTCTGTTGTTTCCTCAATATTTCTGTGTTACCCGTTTAAACCAACTTCACTATAAATCTTTTTGGCGTAAATTTACAAAACAACAGTTACCTAATGCTAACAAACTAAAATATAAATTGTGGTAGAACGAAGAAAGTGTTTCTTAGCTGGAAATGCACAGCACCACAAGTGAATTTATTTGCTTTCTCAAAGGATTCATGAAGGACTGAAGCTGATGGTCTTGAGCTAGCTATAAATCTCTCTAGCTAAAATGCAGCCTAGATGATAAATCACATTTGGTTACTTCCAATATTTGTCCTTTTATTATTAGCTAATATATACAATAATAATAACAGTATCTGTCTGTAGTATCATGAAATCATGTACAGTATTTGTGTTGTATGCACTGTACAGGAATACACTGTATTTGTACTGGGGAATAGTGTACATACTGTACTAGACTGACTTATTTGTCAAATGAAATTAAAAATATAATTTCAGCATTTTTATTGCACTAGAGTGGTGTTGGAACTATTTTAAAATATTTAAATAAAGCAAAATACAGGAAATTGTCCTTTATTGACTTTAAAATTGCTCTAATTACCGTGCAGGTTGTACAAATGAGATACATTTGCTTAAAGATTAAATATCACAGTAACTCGATGAAGAATTGAGAACAGAGGGAATTGTACTCAGAACTTTAGCAAAAGTGCTAAAAGTTTAGCATTTTAAAGGTCAAACTATTTGATTAAACATAATAGAAACACAAATTAAAAAAATGTTAAACTCCAAAAAAGAAATTTGTCTTAGCATATCAATTATCTATTCGTCTTGCAAAGACAACTTATCCTTATAACAGGCACAAACATTCAATTATTCTGACAAAGATTCTCCTTAGTACTTAGGATAAATCCAGTTCCCTCAATTTATTAAATTAAAGTAAGAAAGTTAAAGAGTTTAAAGTGTATTAGGTAAACATAGAAACATCTAGAACTTGAAATTGGCATTAAAAAAAAAAAAACAATTCTAGAATGCAATGTGTGATATTTTATTAGTAATGAACGTCTCCAGGTTAAATATTTAACACTGGTTCCCTGAGGAAATGAGGCGCTGCATCATCAATGCTTTGGAAATGCTTTCGCATTGTCCACGCTCTAAATCACGTGTGTAATCCATCCAAAGAAAGCATTACCTGTGGGGTGATGTCACGTTCAGGAAGCTATAAAATCACATGCACTTCCCTTTTCAGAACCACTAGCTTCTGAAAAGGAGGGAAGTGCTGCAGGGATGCCAGCATTGTGACCTGGAGACTCAGCATCTCGTTCCCTCAGGGAACCAGGGTAGCATATATAACCTGGAGAAGTTCTCTTTTAGGCAATCCAGCTGCATCAACAACACTTTGTGAACGAAAGTCCTATACCGCCAGACTGACCAGTCCCTGCCTAGTGTGTAAGAACACAGCTGGGTCAAAGGACAGAAGCACCAGACACAGACAGTTTAGCCTTTTCTAATCTGGGCCTGATAAGGAGGAGGATAGAATGCCTGGAGCCTAACAGGTCCTGGGATGACCAAGGGCACCTTGGGGATTTACCCTGTTCTAGGGTACGAAAAAGGCACTGACTATGCCTGGTTTTTAATGATTTAAGATTTAATGACCAGGAGAAACACAGTCTTGACTGTGAGGAACCTCCAGGATGCCTCAGCCAATGGTTTGAAGGGGAATAGAGTCTCCAACACAACAAGTCTCACACAGGCCTCAGCCTCCAGGTGCCATAAAGAAAACACATCACAAGCGGGTCTCTATGCAGTCATTTGCTCACCATTGGGGCATAATATGCTGAAACAGTGGACGTGTAGACTTTAAGGGTGGACGGAACCAACCCTTTTTGTGCCTGCCTGAGAGAGAAGATTCCTCCTGAGAAAAATCTTCCAAGCCCTAGAAGGGCACGTAAGGGGTTGACTTGTTATTCCCTGGGCCTTAGTCCTTGCTTTTGAAAGAGCTTCTGCTTCCTCATTGAGATGACCCAGGATATATGCTGCCCTAAAGGAGAGAAGCTTCCAGTGGGCCCACAGGAGGCTCCAACATGCAAGCTTATACAAGAGGTGCAAGCGCAGATGCCCCCGGTGGTTGATATAAGAGATCACTGAAGTGTTGTCTGAACGGACCAACACATGAGGTCCGGCAGAAAAGGCTTCAAAGCTAGAAGCATGGCCAGCATCTTCAGGCAGTTAATGAGCCACAACAGATGGGGCCCGCCCCAAAGATCTTGGGCGGAGCGGGCGTACACCACGTGACGACAAGGAACTTTCTAGATATCTAAGGCACATAGGGCTCATGCATGACCTTGATTAAACAAAGTGGATTGCCCCTCCAAGAGAACTCTTGGGTCCCAAGCCACCACTAAAAGGGTCTCATGTGCAGGAAGCCAAGTGGAGCCACGTTGGACGCTGCTGACATTAAATTAAGATGTCTCTGGAACCTAGATAGCTTCCTTCTTTAGGAGAGTGTTTACCTCTTGTTCTATGACCAGAGCCTGAATCGTATAGCCTCTGTCTACAGTACAATGGACCCACCAATTGCCAGAAGCCTTCTTATTGAAAGTCACCGTCTGCAGATCTGTCATTTCACGGGTTAAGCTGCCCCATTAAAGAAACGTGGGAGGACTCAACTGCGTTGAGCAGCACAGCTCTGTCTAAAGGGTGAGCCATAGGTGCCTCTCAGAGAAGACTAAAGTGGCCAAAGACCAGCCAACAGCCACAGAGGTAAGCCCTAAGCGGCAAATCTGCCCACGTCTAGCTCTTGCAGCAGGTCAGCGTGATACACCCGTAACACCTTTATGGTGTGCAGGCATGCAGCGGCTTAACCCATTGTTTCATAAGCCCTAACCAACAGCGCCGACCGGGTCTTAAGGTACGATGACACCCAGAAAGAGATAGCTAGCCAGCTGTAACCACACTCTTTTAGTCCCACTACGTTGGAGTACAACAAGGGTTGGAACTAAAGAGGTGGGCCGAAGACAGCTTGGACCAGGACCTGGACACTTAGGCAAACTTGAGAGCGAGAGTTTTGGGAGCGGAATGTTCGCATAGACATGCAAGCACAATGTGCGCAGCAAAATGAGCGTAGATTGTGCAGATTATGCACGGAATGTGCAGGGAATATGCTTGCGAATGTGTGCAGAGTATGAGCAAAATATGCCTGGAATGTGCAGAGAATGTGTGCCGAATAGGCGCAGAATATGCACAGAATGTGCAGAGAATATGCACCAATTGAGCGTTGAATATGTGCAGAATATGCACTTTCTAATTGGACGGATTACGCATGTGACTCAGAGCGTGGACAACGTGGAAGCATTCCCAAACCGTTCTTGATGCAGCTCTAGTTTCTCAACTGTATTTTATAATACAGCCTTCTGTAAAGTAACACTCTGTAAAGAAACACTCTGTTACTAATTTATGGGAATGTAGCAAATTATTGTCAGAAATTATCAGAAATTTTACAGAGTTACAGTGTGGTGTGCACTGTACGAATTAAAGGGACTGTCACAACTGAGGACAAAATAGAAGAGCAAAACCTTCTCTTTTCAACAAGAGCGTGACATTTAGTTATGCCATTAGTCACTTAGCTCTCACTGTGAATATAACTGTGCTCACTCATGAAATCAGAAATGTCAGACAACCTACAGATTAAAGTTATCTATTGCTAGCAAGCTACAATATAGAGCAAGTTCTGATAGAAGGAGAAAAGGTTGCTCAGCTGCAATCGCATAGCACTGGACCAGGAGTAAATTTATTTTCTTTCTCAGACAATCCATGCAGGACTAAAGCTGATGGACATGAGCTGGCTATAAATCTTGCTAACAGAAATGCAGTCTAAAAAATAAATCAGATTTTGTCACCTGCAGTGTTTGTATTTCTATTAACTAATACATGTTCTTGGTTCATTTTAAGCGATATGTGCGTTTTGTAATCTAATTTTTTTTTCTGCAGCTTGCTAGACACCTTTTGTTGAAACAAGTTTGAATGATAAAAATATACAAAAACACATTTATTCACAAGCCTGACTAACAATACAACTTGCACAATGAGGATAAATTGACTGGCTATCATTCACTACCTTCCCACTATATTAGAAAACAAATAAATATCTTAGCAATTTGCAGGAAAACAAAACTGTGCATTCCTGACAATTATAGTATTACATTCGACTGTCACCGTATCGTGTAGTCTCTCACCGACATAACTGACACAGTGCAGTCTGTGATTTATTATTAAAATTAAACCATTCAAAATTAATTTATATACAACAATAATGTTCCGCCTGCCATTTTAAGTATCTGAGTACAATTTTGTGCAAATGTTGAATAAACAAAACAGGGAGAATTCACCATATAAACATGAATAGTTATTCAAGGTTTTAGTTTTTTACCACAACAAATGCTCCAAAAATATAAATAAGATGGTGGGTTTTTATGATAACCATGACTAGCTTTTTTTTAGGAATGTGTAGTCTTTGATTTGTTTTATAATAATTTTCACATTTCAAATTTACTGTCAAATATCACCAATGTAATTGTTACAGAAATTTTTTAACTTCCTGTTATGCATTTATAACAGGAAGGTGGTGGTAGCTCAGTGGTTAAGGCATTGGGCTTTGGATCAGAAGATCACAGGTTCAAATCACACCACCACCAAACTGCCACTGGTGGGCCCTTGAGCAAAGCCCTCAAAACCCTCTCCTGCTCAGTTGTAAGTCGCTCTGGATAAGGACGTATGCCAAATGGCGCAAATGTAAATTAATACAAATTTTCAAAGCATTGTTTCACATTTAAATGCATTTTATATACAAAAGAGAGCAGAGTCTATTGCCTAGACTAAAGAAGGGACTTCCTTAAATACTTCTATTACCGCAAAAGAAAATTCTACTTAAAATACTGCATGAACACGCGGGTTCCTACATTCACCATATAGACAAAAGTACTTACACACCTACATTTTCTTGTCATATGAAGGTTCTTTCCCAAACTGTTATCGAAAAGTTGTTGACACACAACTGTATCGGATGTCTTTGCATGCAGTAGCATTCAATTTTTACGTAAACTAGGAGACTCAAATCTTTTCCTGCATGGTAATGCCACTGTGCACAAAGCCAGCTATGGGTTGAAGTGGAAGATCATGAATGACCTGCTATGGGCTGAATAGGAACCGTGACTGCACCCCAGGCCTCCTTACTCCACATCAACTCCTGACTTTACCAATACTCTTGTGGCTAAATAAGCACATTTCTCCACAACCACACTTCAAGATCCAGTGGAACATCTTCCCAAAAGTGTATTGGTTATTATAACATCAAATGGGTATTAAATGTGACAGTTTAAGAAAATGTGGCAGACCTTCACTTCCTCCCCAACAATGACTACACAACACAGCCGACAATCCACTATGTCTCTGTCAAGCTTCTCAACCTTAACAGAAGATGAGATACTGCAAGACTCCACCACCTGTCCTCTGGATCCAATCCTTTCAACTATGCTTCAGACCATCACACAAGATCTCCTGCCCTTCATCTCCACAATCATCAACGGGTCATTAACATCTGGCTATGTACCAACTACCTTCAAGCAAGCAAGGGTAATTCCCATCTTGAAGAAACCTGCTCTGGATCCATCAGACATCAACAACTATAGACCGGTATCAATTCTTTCCTTTCTTTCTAAATCTCTGGAACACACTGTTTTTTACCAACTGTCTGTTTATCTCTCACAGAACAACCTCCATGATCCCAACCAGTCTGGGTTCATAGCAGCACATTTCACAGAGACAGCCCTTTTGTCTGTTTCTGAGAAACTGCATGCTGCTCGGTCTGCCAAGCTGTCATCTATACTTATCTTCCGGGACCTTTCAGCAGCATTTGACACAGTCAACCACAAGACACTTTTGTCAACCCTCAAGAGCCTCGGTATTCGCAGAACAGCATGGGAATGGTTTGCTTCCTACCTGGAAGGTCGCTCATACCAGGTAACATGGTATGTTACTTACCGCTGGTGTCCCACAAGGCTCGGTACTTGGTCCCCTCCTTTTCTCCCTCTATACCCACTCCTTTGGTGAAGTCATATCCTCACATGGGTTTTCTTATCACTGCTATGCAGATGACACTCAACTAATCTTTTCTTTCCCTCCATCAGATACCACAGCTTCCGCTCAGGTCTCAGCATGCTTGACAGACATATCTTCATGGATAAGTGCTCACCAACTAAAACTCAACCAAAGCAAAACAGAACTGCTGGTCATCCCAGGTGATTCATCTCCAGGTCAAGATCTCCAAATAACACTTAATGACTCTCTGCTCTCCCCTTCAGCCACTGCTCATAACCTCAGGGTAACTATGGACAATGAACTGTCCTTTTTCACACATGTCGCTAATGTGGCTTGTTCTTGTCGATTTCTTCTCTGTAACATCTGAAGGATTCGACCATTTTTGTCCACACAGGCTGCCCAGGTGTTTGTTCAGTCTCTTGTCATTTCAAGACTCGACTACTGCAACTCTCTGCTGGCAGGTCTTCCCCTGAATGCTATTCATCCACTGCAAATGACCAGCTGCACGGCTTGTGTTCAATCAGCCCAAGTTCTCCCACGCCACCCCACTGCTGCGCTCCCTTCACTGGCTTCCAGTGGCTGCAAGTATCAGATTCAAAACACTGATGCTTGCCTACAAAGCCAAAAATGGACCAGCACCATCTTACCTTAGAGACCTCATCACATCTCGCACTGCCCCACGCTGTCTGAGATCCTCCAGCACTGCTCGACTGGTACCACCCTCTCTCAGAATGAGAGGTAAGTACACTTTAAGGCTCTTCTCTGTTCTGGCACCAAGGTGGTAAAAATAAATTCCCCTAGATGTCCGTACAGCAGAGTCCCTGACTATATTCCAGCAACGACTGAAGACAAGTTTCCAGGTTTGAAGAATTCAAGAGTTATTTTTATATAAAGTTTGTAATCTTGTGTACCAGTGTAGATTTATTCATTACTAGAGACTCAAAGCACTTTTGTCTGTCGCTTTGGGTTAGGGCGTCTGCTAAACGCCGCAAATGTAAATGTAAATGTAAATGTGAAATGGGATCAAATAAAAGTACTAATGAAATTTGTGGTGTAATTTTACCTGAAGGTGAGGAATGGAGGAGTGTACTGGTACCAATCTTTAAGAATAAGAGAGATGTGCAAACCTGCAGTAACTACATAGGAATTAAGTTTATTAGTCACACCATGAAGTTATGGGAAAGAGTAGTGGAAGCCATGCTGAGAGAAGAGCTGACCATCTGTAAACAACAGTATGGTTTGATGCCAAGGAAGAGCAGCACACATGAATTATTTGCTTTAAGCAATGTTGATGGAGAAGTATAGAGAGGGTCAGAAGGAGTTGCATTGTGTGTTTGTGGATTTAGAGAAAGCGTACAACAGGGTGGCGAGAAAGGAGTTGTGGTACTGTATGAGGAAGTCAGGTGTGTCAAGTATGTGAGGGTGGTGCAGGACATGTATTAGGACAGTGGGACAGCAGTCAAGTGTGCAGTAGGAATGACAGACTGGTCAAGGTAGAGGTTAGACTGTATCAAGGATCGGCTCTGAGCCCTTTCCTGTTTGCAGTGGTGATGGACAGGTTGACAGACGAGGTAAGACAGGAGTCTTCATGGACTATGATGTTCGCGGATGATATTGTTATTTGTGGTAAGAGTAGGGAGCAGGTTGTAAAGAGCCTGTAGAGGTGGAGGTACGCCTTAAAGAAAAGGGAAATTAAAGTCAGTAGAAGTAACACAGAGTACATGTGTGTGAATGAGAGAAAGGGCAGTGGATTGGTGTGGTTGCAGGGAGAAGAGGTTAAGAAGGTGGAGGAGTTCAGGGAGTTCAGCAGAGTGTCAGAGAAGTAAAGAAAATAGTGCAGGCAGGGTGGAGTGGTTGGAGAAGAGTGATAGCAGGAGTGATTTCTGATAGAAAAGTGTCTGTAAGAGTGGAAGGAAAAGTTTATAGGACTGTGGTGGTGTATGGATTAGAGACTGTGGCATTGAGTAAAAGACTGGAGGCGGAGCTGTTTTGGAGACAAGGTGAGGGAGGCAAGATTGAGGCATGAGGTATATCAGTAGGCGAATGCTGAGGATGGAGCCGCTAGAAAGGAGGAAAAGAGGAAGGCCAAGGAGGAGGTTTATGGTCTTACATTTTAAGGCGGTACTGAAAAATTATGTAAAGCGTGAATGCTTTACCAAATAATGTATCATGTGTCGTTATGGAGAAGATGTTTATGTTTATAGCATGGTATTTCCATTTACAAAATGGAAAGTAAATGAATAAAAGAGAAATCTAAATCAAATAATGAGAAACGGCCAAACTCTGCTCCTAATGTGAGTTTGTGGAAGACAGTTTCATGTCACAGGTCAAACACTATGGCAAGACTGAGCACAGCAACACTACACAAGGTAGTTATTCTGCATCAACAAGGTCTCTCCCAGAAAAAGATTTCAAAACAGACTGTGGTTTCAAGATGTGCTGTTCAAGCTATTTTGAAGAAGTAAAAAGATACTGTCAATGTCATTAAGAGCTATCTTCAGCATAGAGAACAACAACGTGTCCTGGAAGTAATAGTTTTGGCCCCCTCAGAGTCCTGATCTCAATGTCATTGAGTCTGTCTGAGATTAAATAGAGACAGAAGGATTTGAGGTAGCCTACATCAACAGAAGATCTAGGGTTAGGGTGCTTAGTTCTTCAAGATGTTTGAAACAACCTACCTGCCAAGCTTCTTCAAAAAAATTTACCATTTGCAAGTGATGATGTTGTTCAAGCAAAGGACGGTCACACCAAATATTTATTTGATTTGGATTTCTCTTCTGTTGATTTACATTCTGGTTTATATTATTTACATTTAGATTTTCTTTTTGTGTTGAATAAGATATGACAGGCAATTCCAAACTTATGGGAATGTATATATGAGCTACTGCACTATTTTAGCCGGGAGCTACAGAAAAGACAAGGAAACATCACAGTAGGCTTCTGCATAAGGCTAACAGGTGTGTCCCTCACGCTACGTTGCCTCCACACAACAACACCCAATCAGTCATGCTTCACATCCACACAACAGCATTGTGGGAGATAAATAAATAAAAGAGGCCCCTGTGTCTCAGACATTAATAGTAATTGTGTGTGTAAACTGTTTCACATCGTCCTCTTCACTCACAGCTGCCCCTTTATCTCTACTATGCCAAGCAGATGATGAGGTGTGTGTGTGTGTGTGTGTGTGTGTGTGTGTGTGTGTGTGTGTGTGTGTGTGTGAGAGAGAGAGAGAGTGAGACAGTTAGACAGACAGACAGACAGACAGACAGACAGACAGACAGACAGACAGACAGACAGACAGACAGACAGACAGACAGAGTGAATATAGTCTCTCGTCAGTTGGTGAAGTTGAATAACATTGAAAACTGATTTTAAATCTCACATCATGGGAGCAGCACATCTGGCTCACTTGCAGATAAATGATTTTCCCACCTGCTTTCAGTTAGGCAAATTATGATACAGAGCTATGTGAAAAGGGGTTAAAAAGGGACAAGTGTAAGACTCCATAACCCAAGAAATAATAAATAACTATAAAAGAGACAGGATACCTGTGAAGTTGAAAAAACATTTAAACAAGTGGGAAAGCTGGACACAGTGGTATGCAGTGCTTTCAGCACCAGACTATAAAAAAGTTACTAACTGAATCTGGATTAAATGAGCTGCCCTGTGTGTGATGAAATTCTGAACTATTTTAAAGATGTATCCTAAATGTAACTGTGATTTTTGTTATGAAACTTGCACTAAGTATTGCCAAGTAGCTTATGATCAATACTTATCACTGATTATTTTACATCTCAAAATCACAGCTGTATCAGGATTGTTGATGCACAATGGTAATAATTAATACAGTTATAATTAATCCTACTATACAGTGTAAAAATGTAATCTAAAAGTCCAGACAAAAAATAAAATACAGCATTTAAAGCTGTACAAGTGTTACTATTATTAGCTGAATAAATGTCTTGTGCTTGTGATTTGGTCTTGCATCAATGTTTTTGTTATTTTGTTTTTTTGCTTGTCTGCCAATCTAATAAAGCAATATAAAGAACATACCCTTACTCTGGAACTACTCTGTTAAGCTGTCTCTTATCTATTTTCAACTTTGGCTTCTTCTTGTTAAGCCATCTTGTTATCAGTATCCTTTTGTTAATTTAGTTGCCGATTGCATGAGCGTCATTGTTTTAGACATTTTTGTACATTTTCAGTTAAAAGTATTGTGCATCAACAATCCTGATACAGCTGTGCTTTTACGATGTAAAATGATCAGATTGGCCTATGTATGTGATAAGTATTGATCATAAGCTACTTGGCAATAGTGCAAGTTTCATAACAAAAATCACAGTTACATTTCATCACACACAGGGCAGCTCATTTAATCCAGATTCAGTTAGTGATAAACTTTAATAAAACGTTGCCAGTAAGTCAAATCTTTTAAAAATGGCATAAAACCATGTCTTTATGGATCTTGGTTTACACACATGAGTTCTAATGATGTGAAATTGTAATGCTCAGACAAAGATATCTTTTACAATATCCTTTTCTTTTTATTATGCTTGCTGACAACCAAACACTGAACCTTGATAAACAAGCAGCATATTTCCGGAATTGTAGCCCAGTAGAGTCTGTGCTGTCCCACTATGTGGGCGGCACAAAGAACATCTTTCAGACGTGTTTGACAATGGGCCAAGCTCTGGTTAAAATGTACAGTCTACAATAAATAGTAATTGTAAAATCAGTCGTTGTTCTAATGTATCAATACAGTTTTTAATACAGCTCTTCTTGAAAAATAAATAATAATATGGAAATAATGGTTATGCTGACTTTTCAAGCTAAAATCTTTAAGCAGCAAAGTTTCTGCTGGTTTGCTCATTAAGGATCAAGGGATTACGCTTTTTATAAAAAGTTAATTCGTCCCCCTGACTTTTTTAGTAGAGGAAAAAAAAACAGGTAACACTACACATTTTGTCCCTCCACTTTTAAAATGATGGCTATGCCCCTGTTAAGGATACCCTTATAAGGGATAAACTTGTAGGCACTAATGTCCATTTTTAAAAGTACTATACATATCTGTACTAAGTAAACCTGACACTGATTAATGAAACAAAGTCATATCAATGTAGATTATATACTCAATGTGCATTCTTAACTCAACTCGAATTATGATAGTTTTATGTTTTTACAGCAGTTGAAACTTACATTAAGTAATACACTTTAATACTATACATCTAGTAGTACAAAATTAATCAGTAAACCTAGTGGTTAAATCTTGTCCCAAGAATATTGTGACACTGGAGAGCAAGACAGAAAGATTTTTTGTGGTTTTCAGGTGAACTGAGGCAGTAGGTGTACTTTTAAAAAGACAGCTAATCTGTAGCCTCACTGCCCCTTGTGCTAAGTGCTAATAATAATGTCATTTTCAAACTTAATTTTAGAAAAATGTAACTAATCTGAGTGATATCTTCATACCCAAGAGCAAAAACATGTAAGGAAATGCATAGCAGACTTTTTATGTTTAGCTGTGTTTTTGGATGAAGCGAGGGACATAAAGGCAACAAAGGCAGAAGAAATTGTGCCCTTTGGACTTAAGGATAATCCCGTGCTATAAACATAAACATCTCCTCCATAACGACACATGGAAAATCACACCCCCACTCATACAAACTCATCAGCACAACCTTCATGAAGCTGGGAAATGTGGATGAACAGGAAACCATCATTAGACATTTGAATTGAGAATGCATATATATTGGAGGAGACAAAATGAATATGCCTCTTTAGTAATGAAAGGCTGGGAGCAGAGAACAGGACTGACAGGCTAGATTATTGTTTCATGGGCTACCATAACTCTCTACACTGTTTGTGTAAGCCAAGCTCTGTGATGTTTCCAAGGATATCATATGTCTCTAGGTTCTAGCAGAGTGTGCATTTGTGTGTGTGTGTGTGTGTGTGTGTGTGTGTGTGTGTGTGTGTGTGTGTGTGTGTGTGTGTGTGTGTGCGTGAGTGTGCTTTGATTATTACACGGACGCTGTTACTTTGTAATCAGACAGGTCAGAGAAAGACTTATTTTAAAAGCTTGTACTGTGTTTTTGCTACACCCCTATAAATATATATTTACATGCACACTGTTTCCTTTAAAGATTTTGGCAAATACAGTTTAGACTTGCACATTGGAGTTTATCTATGCAGATTACTTTATTTCCTAACAAGGTAGTGGAGCAAAAATGCAGTTGTGTAACTTTTGTGAAGGGGGGCAAAACAGACGTAACAAGTGACCAATTCATAAACAATTTTTTTTAGTAGAACAATATGTTCATTCTGTCAATTTCAATTTCAATACTGGTGATTTGTAAAACTCAGCCCAGGCAGCCCTGGAGTTTTCTTGTTAGCATGTTTCCTAGCCAAGTGCTTAGTTATGCTGTCATAGTGAGTCTTGAGAGAGTCCTTGCTTGTACTCTGCACATAAACTACATTGTTCTTAAACCGTTAGGTGACAATGTGCCATCCTAATAAACTGTGATTCCCTTTCACTCTTTCTCTCTCTCTCTCTCTCTCTCTCTCTCTCTCTCTCTCTCTCTCTCTCTCTCTCTCTCTCTCGCTGTCTCATGCTACACATGCTAATCCCTCTTCTTTGACACCATTGCCTGCTTCGTTCATTATGGATGAACATATACATTTAATTTTTTCCAGAATTTATTCTTTTTGTTAAAATGGCATTGTTAAAATTCATATACATTGAATTAAATTAAAATTTTGACTCCAGCCTTCCTCCTACTTATTTTTGTCTTGAAACACAGCAAAAAATAGTGTCATTATACTTAGAAGGACTTGAACACCTTTTAATAGTTTCAAATAATGTTATGGTATAATATTCACCATTAAAGGGAGTGTGTTGTGTTCAACTTTGGTGGTATTAACTCTAACGATTTATTGATATTCACCAGGGAAGTATAGATAAGACACATTTCCCGTTGTATGCTGCCATGGAACAGTATGATGAAATGAATACAGAGTGATTACTAGCATAATGTTTATGTATTTGCCACCACTTTTTACTGGCTAGGCATTGATTATAACATGTGAATAGGCAAGACATTTTTGAACCTTCTCCATTCTCAGTTGTTCATGATAATAAAACAAATCCCCAGGGACATGCACTTATACAGCCTTGCCATATCTCAGGTTAAGGGGGCACAGTTGTCTTTTCAGCATATCAGCACTGTAGTATTGCAGTGGAAAGTTAAGTGGGCAACAGTTGTGACTGCCAAGTTAGTCAGGAAAAGAAAGGGAGCTCCTCTGTGGCAAAAAAGACATCAGCCAATAGAGGGTTTGGCTTTGCAACAATGTGGAGAGGAGCCTTACTGTACTGGAACACAGAAAAGAGAAGATGGGCTAAATATAAGCGCTGTTGGCATAAAAATACAAAAGCTAAGTTGTTACAATGCAGAACTTGGTGGAGCAAAATACAGCCTTCTTGCATGTAAAGCCTTTTTTAGTGGTTTCATTTAATTTACCAAGCTTAGAAGAGAATGATAATAAATTGGTAACGCAAAGGTTAATGCAGTGAAAGTCAATATTAAGTCCTCTATGTCAATTTTAAAGCTCAACCTAATAGAATAGATCAAATCCATGACACATTTTATCTTTCATTTTGAGGCCACTGGTGCCAGGGCACGTCTCAGGAGATATTAAGTGATCACCTGTTTTTGTGTTAAGCACACACTAAGCATATGGAAATTCATGCTACCTTTAAGAGTTAGTCATACTGATAGCAAAGGTGCAGATTTTTCAATATACCTTCTGATTTCCAAAAACCAAAAGTTTGGAATCTGCTTGTGCTAGATTTGAGAGATTTACATTTCTCCTTTAACCATACATTTCTGCAGGCTGCACACACCAAAAGTGATTTGAACAGTGAATAAGCCCAAATGAATTAATTTTAAAAAATTGCCATATTGTCCAGACAGTTGTTTACTTGTATATAAGTGGAGTGGCGTCCCTTCTTTTTGAGCTCGCTTTTGGGCAAGTGTCTGTGGAGTGTAAGTTGCCCTAGAAACACTGCAAGGATAGAGACACTGCAGCAAGTGATGAGAGTGTCTGAAACTCTTAAAAGCTAAAAGTGATTCATGAGAAGAGCCATGTAACTCTTCACAGAGTGTGCAGTTCTGATAGAAGACAGAGCAGACCTCACTTAGTAAGGCAGCCATGGAAATTCAAGTGGCTACACATCACCTATATGTTTCTGGTGAGGATATTGGCAGCCGAAGCCCCAGTAATAAACTAAGAATGTTTCTTCAAAGCTAGGGACAGATATGATGCAAGAGGGAAGACACAGAGAAATCATAACGCGAGCAAAATAGACGAATTTTCGCTGGCTGGATTAGGGTTACCATCCCTGAAGTCAGGCTTGGGGTAAGGGTTTACATTGACATTCTTTTTTTATTCTCTAATAAAAGCCCACTGTACTATACTGTAAAAAAAATCATTAATTTAGCTCGGAGCAAAACTACGACATCTTAGACCATGCATGTAGCACTTTAAACAATTACTAGACAATTTTTTTTATTTTACTAATGTTCATTTGTGGTTTTCTGGCCGTGTTTTTCTGTTCTTCAATTAAGTCCAATTGTTAACTAAATGTAGATGCTGTCAACCACACAGGCAGTAAAACTCATTCTTAGAGTAACAACTTTTTGTCTTTGTCCTTGTTGTCCTCAGAATTCTTGTAACAAGCTATGGTCTAACATGCGCGCACACACACACACAACAAACACGCATGCCCCACACATTTATACTTGTTTTACAATCTTGTCTCTAATGTCTCTCTCTTATTCTCTCTCTTTCACTTTTACACACACACACACACACACACACACACACACACACACACACACACACACACACACACACACCCTTTCTTAGGATTTCTGTTTAGTGATTTTTTTTTTCTGAACATATTTTGGGTTTATGCTTTGTTTGTGTGTCACTGTGCAGAAACATTTAGCTGATCATGTGTGATTGTAAAGTCGGGCAGCAACACCCAATTATTACCCTAAGAGGAGCCTTCTATTTAGGCTTATTCTATGGCTGCTATATTTACCCAGGCATGCCTTGATTCCGCCGCACTGAAGGCCTGACTCTAGTATTCAGAGAACCTGCACCCTGCGACATTCCTCTCTGCCCATAATGGAAGACTTAGTCTGGCTGAGAGATCCACCGACTCCCAAAAACAGAGATGCAGACTGGAACAGTGGTGTGCAATCCATGTAGCATAAAATGCCGAACTTGATCCAAACACATCTGTTTTTTTTACAAGGTAATGTTTTTTGATCAGTTAAATTGTGTCATCTACAGTAAACATAATCAGCTTAAATGAAAAAAGGGACATTTCAGATGCCCAGTATTACTATTCTCGCACACAACTCATCCAAGATTGTGGTTCTTACATGCGAGTGGTGCTGAAAGGAAAATTCACCCCAAACAACATTAGTGTTTGTAGGTGCCTTGAATAATGCAGGGGGTTTTCTCTATAAGATTCATAGTTAAAGGACTGAGCAAAGAACATCAGCAGAAACATTAAAAGAAGAGAGGAGGAAGGTAAATCAAGTAATTCATCACTGGGCTTAAAAAGCACTCATTCTCAGGTCATGAATAATTTGGAAACACAACACTAATTTTGCATTAGACTAACGATTCACAGCCCAGGAATACTTTCCAGGTCTCACGGGCTGTTTAGCCTAGTGTAATTTTTTTCCATTTAGTAATGTTTTTTTCCCTTTTTCCCATGGAACATGGTGCATGGTGAATATAGGTCATATGGAGGAGCTTGGAGAGGCTGTGCAGGGACTTCACAAGCAGCAGGGCTTCACGCCACAGCGCTATTAATTCAGGCCTCGGCAGCTTTAATATTTGATTTCACTGATGGACTGCATCTGTGCTGCTCTGCGATGCAAACATTATTATACATACTAAGTGGCTTAATTGTAATTAGAGCTGAAAATTTAATTAAACCCAACAATAAAGCAGATCGCTGTGAGTTTTTCCATCCACCTTTCCTCCCTAATGCGCTCTGTTAACTCTTTGTTCTCTCTGACTATCACGTCCCATTTTAAGACATATGAATGTATGCAGGATACTTCGAATATATTACATAGTTTGGTATTTATAATCGTACTATATATAAGAAATATTTGCTTTAAACTGTTTACATATGAACAACCGTTATGCTTTTTGTGATGGTTATATTTTTTATAAGAAAAATTCTGTATATTCAGTACTGTACTTATAAACATTGTATGGGTGAAAGGAAATTTCAGAAAAGTTAGAGGATGATGATGGTCTGAACTAACCTCAAAATTTCTGAACTACTTCCAGTATTTGAAGAGAGCTGTCTTATTTACACACACATACATAGATGCACAAACAGTGAAACACACTGGTCGCCGCATCGGCCCGTCTGTTGTGCTATATAATTTATTAGACGTGAGGCCCGTTACTGAGGCTGCTGCTGGGCTGCTCTGTAAACAGCATGGTGTTGGGCCAACATGCTTTTGCACTCTGCATACAGGCCCTGTGAGGCTGATCAGGGCCGAGGTGAGGTGACAGGCTGCCAAATACTGCCTCCCTATACCCCATTTCCTTGCTGACAGCTACAAATAAAGGCCGTTCCATTAAATTCGCAATCCTGCACGTACTCAGGCTGGTAGGATAGGAAGAAACTTTTGCTTCAGTCTGCAAGGTATTACAGATGGTTATTAAATATTAATGTAAATAATAATTTGCTTTAGTCAGTGATATCTGTTTGTATATTCTACATCTGTGTAAATATGATAATAAAATTTTTCTACTTGAGGATGACCAGGATTTTTCACCAATGCTGTCCAAATGTATTTCATCCTTCCATTGTTTCCATATCTTTCTCAAATGCTGTCCCCATCTATTTCATCCTTCTATTGTCTCCACCTGTGTGAAGCACAAAACAACAAGCAAACACCTAAGAAATAAACAATCACTTGTTCTGTATATACAAAAGGTGTGTTCTCCTTTTCTGGATGGTCAAAGTGAATCATGCAACTCAGACAAAAGCAAATTGGGCCACATTCACCTTGAGCACAGACATTTCAGCAAGTTTCCTTTCACTTTAATTCATCAAGCATTTTGGGATTTGTTCTGCATCATTGTAATTGGCATGATGATGTCACTATATCCGAATGATACACTTGCCAAATAACATAACATAGCTCCTTTTCATTTGTTTGAGACTTTTGGTTTTAGAAGAACACAGGAATATGCCTTGCTTGATCAAAGTCACCTAAGCTTTCTAAACAAAGACTGAAGTTGTACTGTCAAATGTGAGGTGCACATGACTATACAAAAATATATATAGCGCCATCTTTGTTCTGGTGCATTGAAAAGAGTGTGGAAGGGCACAGCATTTTTACAAGACTGTATCAAGACTATTGATAGATATAGGAATAATTGTAAAAAATGTGGATTGATGACAATACTTCCTAAAGAAAACAAGTGTTAACAATAACTCAACAGAAGCATCAATAGAAGAGTTAAAGCTTTTAGTTTTTGCATGTATTTTCATATAATAGAAACAGCAATCAGTTAAACATAAGTCAAAGAGGTAGCTCAGTGGTTAAAGTTTTGGACTTCTGAGAGGCAGATTATGAGATTAAGTTCCAGCACCACCAAGCTTCCACCGCTGGGCCCATAAGCGAGTAGCTTAACCCTCAAATGCTTAGGTTGTATATTAGAATCAGGTTTATTGGCCAAGTGTGTTGACACACAAGGAATTTTGTTCCAGCTGTTGGTGACTCTCAAAAGTACAGCCATAAATAAAATTTAAATGAAATAATTGTAATGCGCTCTGAATAAGGATGTCTGCCAAATGCTATAAATGTAAATGAGCAGAAGGAAAAATCCAGCAGAAATTAGAATGTTATACAAATCATTGTTTTCATGCTAGGTAGTGTTTTTGTTCAGAATTTTGTCTGAAACAATTCTGTAATGACTGATCACTGTTTAACTGTTTTAAAAAAAAGATTAACAAATTCAACAGGTCACATATTAACAATAAAAGACATTTAACAATTGCATAACATTTTATAACAAAATGCTGTGGCTGACTGTGTCTGGTAAACATTTGAGCAGTTTTAGAGTCAGTATTATTCTGATTTAGATGTAATTACAGTGGCACTAATATAAAATGCTGATATTTTTTTTTCAGTAAAGAGACACCAGTATATAACTGTGTGGATAGTGAGACTGGAGGCAGCACTAGGAGTGAAAATGAACTGAATGTGACCTGACAGTGCTGTGTGTGTGTTTGTTGGAAGCTGCGGGAAGAGCTGCTTGCGGCTGGGGCTGGCGCAGGGCAGTGGGGCATAGGCCTGAACATCTGCTGGCAAGCAGGAGGAGCATCAACCACTGCTGACTGCTTTTACCCCACTGAGCTTCCCACAGCCAAGCAGGGCCAATGCAGCATACGGTGTGTGTGTGTGTGTGTGTGTGTGTGTGTGTGTGTGTGTGTGTGTGTGTGTGTGTGTGTGTGTGTGTAAGTGTGAGGACAAAACAACGAGAGCTACCTTAATTCTACATTACTAGTTAGGTTGACCTAGCTTGTAATGATCTCTCTCAAACTTGCTCCATCATGCCATCTGTCTTATTTTCCACATCACGTTCTTAATATGGTAAAGTGCTGAGGTTTGGAGTTTTTAGATATGCACACACATATTGGTTTTTTTTAATGGTTAGACTCATAAACATCCAGAGCATCAATTTTAACCCGGCAGACAGACAGCAATGCTGCATGAACTGAAGAACAGGCAGTGAAATATGTCTTGTAGTCTGGCAAACATAGAGTATAAGAGGGTTGAGTGTCACCAGGTTGTCATTAGTTCAGCATCACACATTCCATTATTTGAGTGTGTGCTTGATTTCACATTTATTGGATCGTTAACTCAAGCAGGCAGGCAGTCAGTGAGATGGACTCTATGCCAGGATCCTCAGTTCTTCACACTGAAGACCTATTTGATCTACATTCAATTGTGATTCTGCAGTTGTTTAATGGACTCTACTTTACCATCAACCGCCTTTGGTATTGCTTTTATCTTGTTTTAGTTAGAATGTTTTCAGCTATTGTGTTCACGGTAAGCCACGGAGCTTCAGGTTTCTAATGAATTCAAATAGCAATGGTTTGATATATTTTTGCCAAAAGAAAAAAAAGCATCAACATAAATGTTTTTTTTCGAAGCACAAAAAGAGGTTTGTTGATATTATAAATACACATCATTGGTGTGTATTTTGATTAACTGTGGTTTGAATTGATGTGCTGCACCCCTGACTATGACACACCTGCTGCAATTATAATCACTGTTACATAATCTTTACAACAAGGAAGAGCAAACATGCTCACACTGACACTATCAAAAAGCTTTCATGACCTTATGAATCCTGTGTGCAAAATATCTTGTAACCTCAATATTGGCAGTGGACAAAAGTGAGCTTTTTTTAATTCTGAAGTATAACTTAGTGATCATGTGGGAAGATTGTTTTTCTTAGATTTGTTTGAAGCAAACCTCAAAAATATACATGGTGTCCTTAAGAGCTTTTTATTCGAACCGAGAACGTCCAGCCCTTAAACATAAACAACACAAATAATATGTATAAATGGAGGGCAGGGTAGGGTGAAATGGATTAACCAGTAATGTAATTTCAGATGCCAATAGGTCAGGTTCCTTATTTATACAGTAAATGAATGTTATCTTATTAACATTATAGAGAGAATGAGGAAGAGAGATGACAGCTTGAATATTTGCAGGGATGTTGCACCTGAAAGGCATCTCTGCTTATGGAATGAATCACAACTGAAGCAATAGTTGCCCTTTTGACAGTAGCCAGATGTTCACCATGGATTGAGCTTTCCTTGGCCTTTAATGCTGAGTGACACAAACCAGCCGAGTGGAGTCACCGTGCCACAAGCTCTGTCTAACCTCCAGATACATATAGTGGGTCACCACAAATCATTCACCAAATACAGGACTTTTTTCCCTTCGGAATTAAGTGCTCTAAATAATAATTGTAAAGACCTTCGGAACTAAAGACAACACTATCCATGGGAGGCATCATTTTGTTGATCCTTCTAATGTATTTGTTTGATTCAGTATTCTGTAGTCATACGTATGTATGTACCTGTGTAAGCAATTGTACTGTCGTTACATCAATATGTAAATAAAGGCTTATTATGATACCCTTCACTGGACTTTACAGTGCATGTACAATATCCTGATAGAACAGAGTTAATGATCAGATCCAATGTTGAATTTGCTGTCCCTCCCAGTTTTACTTATCACTAAATGAGAACATGATATGGCAATATGGCAATTTTATTAGTCATCGAGGGGAAAGAAAATCTTGTAAAAATGGTCCTCTTGACCCCATGTGTGTAAAGCCTGTCCGTTTACAAGCTTTTCAAGGTTTCCTTTAGTTTGTATTAAGTGCTAAGTCAGTGTGTTTTGTTTTTTATTATATGAGGAGCTTTCTACTGAAGGCCACTTTACTTAATAGATGCCCTGCTTTACAGGGCCTTACTTGGCATTAATTAATGTATCACTAACTGGCATTTTGATTGTTGCCACTTCAAAGATCAACCTTGTTCAAAGATGCATCATGATGTGGTTAAACACATATCTCGCTTAGACATTGTCACATAAGGCTGGTAACTATTACGAATCTAACTACAACAGCACTCTGTGCTTTTGTTGTGTTTTTATTTGTGAGCAGAGATAAGTAGTTCCAGCCTTTTGATACATGGATTTAATGCTAGTAGATTACAAGGAGATGCACCAGCAGGTAAAGAGGGATGTGGCAAAAGCCAAGGAAAAGGCATATGATGAGCGGTATGAGCAGTTGATTGGCTCTGAGTTCTTTCTAGTCAAGTCAAGTCAAGTTTATTTCTATAGCACTTTTCACAACAGACATTGTCTCAAAGCAACTTTAAGAAATTTAAGAGTTAAGGTGAATGGTGTGCATTTATCCCTGATGAGCAGCCATGGTGACGGAGGTAAGGAGAAACTCTCTGAAATGTTATGAGAAATAAATCTTGAGCAGAACCAGACTCAGAAGAGGAATCCATCCTCATTTGGGTGACATCAAGAGTGTGATTATAAATCTTTAGACAATACAGAACACTGGAGAGTGAGAACTAACATGAGCACTGGAATGTAGGATTATGAGTAATGTTCTTTCTAAAGTCTTTTACAGTCATTTGTGATTATAAAACTAGGAGCTACTGAGCAACTAATAAAATATCTCAACATTTGCGATCATCACAGATCAACACCAGCTTCCTCATGCCAGAGCCTTTAAACTTTCCTGTTTGCAGTGGTGATGGACAAGTTGACAGACGAGGTCAGAAAGGAGTCTCAATGGACTATGATGTTTGCAGATGATATTGTGATTTGTGGTGGGAGTAGTGAGCAGGTTGAGAAGAGCCTGGAGAGCTGGAGGTACATACTGGCGAGAAGGGGAATGAAAGTCAGTAGGAGTAAGACAGAGTACATGTGTGTGAATGAGAGGGAGGGCAGTGGAGTGGTGCGTTGCAGGGAGAAGAGGTGGAGAAGGTGGAGGAGATCAGGTACTTGGGGGGTCAACAGTGCAAAGTAATGGAGAGTGTGTTAAAAAAGTGAAGAAAAGAGTGCAGGCAGGGTGGAGTGGGTGGAGAAGAGTGACAGGAGTGATTTGTGATAGCAGAGTGTCTGCAAGAGTGAAAGGGAAAGTTTATAGGACTGTGGTGAGACCTGCGATGTTGTATGGATTAGAGACAGTGGGATTGAGTAAAAGACAGGAGGTGGAACTGAAGGTAGCAGAGCTGAAGATGTTAAGGTTTTCGTTGAGAGTGATGAGGATGGACAGGATTAGAAATGAGTTTATTAAAGGGACAGCGCATGTAGGACATTTTGGAGACAAGGTTAGAGAGGCGAGATTAAGGGGGTTTGGAAATGTGCAGAAGAGGGACATGGGGTATACTAGTAGCCACCAGGAAGGAGGAAAAGAGGAAGGCCAAGGAGGAGGTTTATGGATGTGGTGAGGGAAGACATGCAGGTAGTTGGGTTGAAAGAGGCAGATGTAGAGGACAGGGGGTATGGAGACAGTTGATCGGGTGTGTCGACCTCTAACGGGAGAAGCCAAAAGAAGAAGAAGAAGATTTAATGCTAGTAGATCCAGCATTTCAGTACATGCCAGTTATTGTGACAGGAAACCATGATTATATCAAGGATTGCATTTAATTCAGAAAAAAAAAACATTGCTGCTGTATTCTCAATGATCCGAATGTCTCAATGATATTTTTGTTGTGCATTCTGAGATTCTTTGTTATGCACTTGTAAAAAAAAGTGGTTATTTAACCTAATGTCAGCTTGAATCAGTCTGGACATTCTCCTCTGACCACACACAAAACTGCCACACACTGAAAGTTTTTAGTGTTTGACACAACTTCATGTAAACTCTATAGACTTGGGTTAGGGTAAGTGTAAATAAATGAATAAATAAATAAATAAATAAATATGCCATAGTGCGCAAAGTTTTCACAGAACCATTGCGTTCTGGACATTTTCAATGTAAGCTATAATACAAAATGTATCACATTACCTACGCAGCTATTTCAGTCCTGCTCCATCAAAATGGTTAACGATGCATCATAATCGTTAAGTGCATTATTAAGACATACCATGTTAGCTGTTATTACACTGTGCACATGTAATTCAATCAACAGTGACCAGGCCTCCTTCATGAGCTTACATTAGCTGTTCATTTTAGAATAGAAGTCAATGGAGGAGGCAGGCAATGAGAATCGATGAGGTCATTGGGTGCGATAGCATGGCGTATCTGTTTGCCTGTTGCACTGTCTGCCTGTCGTTTAATTCCCTATTAAAATCATAATGTGTGGGAAAACATCATGTGGACTGTCCTACCACTCAATTGATGACAGTCATATGCCTTCCCACTATAAAACAAAAGCGAGTCATTAAGCCAATGAGACAGCCAAGTCATTTAACACTACTTAACGGCTGCTTTTTATTTTTACTGCAATCGTAAAAATAAACGTGCACTTTACAGCATTATTGTTTTTAAACAGCCACTAAAAAGTAATGATAAAGGTGAGCAGAAGATCTTATGCATGTCATTTTTGAGCCAAGATGACATTTATAAAAAGCTCATTCTCACGCTAGGGTTGTCAAAATGCTGTTGATGAGTTATGCATTTAAAGAGGTCATTAAGTGATCAAGGACATACTATTCATGACCCGCATAAGAGATACAGAGTCATATTTAACCCATCGGAAGCATGCAAATTTCTTAGTAAGCATTAACAATGAACAACTGACTGTCCCTTTTTGCCCTATGGCCTTCATCTTAATGGTGTGAGAGTAAGGGCATTGATAAGATAATCACCAGTGCAATCAATTTCATGTGGCATAGATACTTGGTGATGTACTAAGCAAATCTATACAGAGGAGATTCACTATTTTATTACAAGGAATCACAAGAAAGTATTTCCATTAAAATTACATCAAATTCATGCATCTCTACTTATAGTTTATAGGCTTAGGTTTGCCTGAAATTCTTTTACACAGAAAACAAATCAACACAAGAGTCTTAACAAAACAACTAATGATCAGTGTACCAGTAAGTTGATTGGTCTAATTTCTAATTTCCAGAACAGAGAATTATTTTTTATTGGCATTTACTATTCATAGAGTCACATTACTGATTATGAAAAGCAGGCAGTATTTATTAGAAGGCTGTCTGATGTTGCCACTTGAGCGTCTATACTGATTGACCGCTCTGTTCAAAAGGAATCAGGAAGCAGGGTTTTAACGACATTAATCCGTTAAAGACATTTAAGATGGTGGGAGTGAAATTCCATTCATCATAAATAAGTGCTTAGTAAAAGCTGCATGAATAATAAACCAACATTAAATAAAAATTTGATTTCAAAAAGGAATTCACTGTGGAATTCTAGTGATTTGAAATAATGAGAATCATTAGGAATGTAGAAGAACTATCTTTTTTGTGTATAACGTTGTAACTATATTACGTGGGCCATTGAAAGTAGGTGGACATGCCGTAGGTGACGTAGGAAAAAGGTCTAAAAAGTATTTTAGATACCAGGTCTTACCATCAAGTTTAGATTTAAAAACTATTCATCAGTCACTAAAAAAACTCATACACCATACACACCCACAAAACTCATATAAGATTGTTCACAAAGGTCAGAATCATTAATGGTTTGTCAGAGATGGTTATCTACACCACCTTCTACTCCTCGCCATCCTCCTACACTTGCTTATCTTAAATGATCAGATCTGGTATTTACTATGTGGTCATAAAGATCTCTAAAAGCTCCCTTTTTGTGACAAAGATGCGCCACACACACACACACACACACACACACACACACACACACACATACACACACACACACACACACACACTTCCTCTTCACAAGTCAAATAGTGAAATTCATCACTACACATCCCATTAAATGCACTTTAACCAGTGTGATCACTGAGGGAGGAGCCATGCACTGTGTCTATGGACACCTAAAAGATCACCTGATGTCCTCCCACTTCCCATCATGCTCATAAGGCCTGGGCCTGGACCTGCCCCTGCGACTCTCAGGGATGAGCAAACAAATTCGCCATTTTGCAGCTTTGGTGCATTCATGTGCTCATCCGCACACACACGTGCACGCACGCACGTACATATATGCATACGCATTCATACACACACATACAAAATGACGTATGTATTTTGTGCCATATGAACATTTTTTTCACGTAAACATACTTAAATCGTGACAAAAAGTGGACCACAAAGCTGGTTCATGTTTTCTGCTCTCATACCTCCTGTAACACCAGCAAATAGTTTAAGAGTTCTTGGTGGCAGCAAAGCAGCCTTGGCACAGACAAACCACTTAAACTGAGAGTCAACAGTAACATTTTCTGTGGTAAGTTGGATTACCTTGGAAGTAAGATGCCTATTTGTTGTTATAGATATAGTTACCAAGTAATGCATGACACAGTATTTACATATTTCATGTGTATGTATATGTACATGTTTATGTTATATATATATATTGACAACAGTTTTGATTCTTTTTGTAAGTAAACACTTTATGTTTATATTTTATACTTTTATACTTTATATTAAAGAATTTCATTTGGGATTAATCTTCTCTTATTTTAGAAAAATTGTCTACAGAAAATAAGAAAAAAAGCCATGCCAAAAAAAAAGCCATTTGAATATTTTAACGTTGGCTTGTTTTACACAGTCTGAAAAAATAAAATATATTCATATTCAAGCTAGTAACGTTTTATTTACTGAGATGCATTTTTCCTTCCTTCATATCAGACCACACAAACACTATTTATAGCTGTGCACAATAGCCTCCTTTCATTGTTTGTGCATTATCATTATCATTATTTAGCAGGATTATTCCAGATGCATATATCACAAAAGTCCAATAGGTCAGTTAAATGAGCAGTGAATCAACACCTCATACCCCAAAACCACCAAACAGTGGGGCATTTTTGAAGCCTATTACAAAACAATCAATGGTCCATTTAAGGGTAACTGTTAAACCATTAGCATGTTGCTTTATTCACTTACGAGAGAATATAATATAGGGAGACATTTGCATTACTGCCACACTACATAAAAGGTTATAAGCATGTTGTAACAGACCTGGTTAAGAAATGATAAGTTTATGGAACTTGAAACAAAGTTTTAGGTTTTTCAAGACAGTCACACAAAGACACACACTTACTTACACACCTGCTGCCAATATTGTTTTTTGTAATTAACCTGTGGACAGTGAGTAGTCAGTCACATGCTGTGCTGTGTGGTGAAAAGAAGCAGTGCCAAGCCAAGCCCATGAGAGCCTGCTGCTGCTCGTGTCTGCGGCTGCATTGAGCCCATTTCCATGTGGGTACTAAGAGAAACCGACTCCATCTTTATGTGGTCAGCTTGGGCAGCATGCGGGTCGCTGTCTGGCTCTGGTCCTGTTTTTGGCCTGCAGTTATGACCCAGGCTGGCCTTGAGAGCAGGCGCCAGGGGCGATGGCCCAATGCGGTGACTACGAACAACCGCACTGCACAGACAATCAGGGGCCACTGGACACTCTTGCCCGACTAAATAGATTGTACTGCATGGGTTGGGTACATATCTGGGCAGACAGGAATTGCCTTCATTGCTTATTTATGCTCTTTCTCATATTCATACGCACATTCTTGTCATTCCTTTTGAACTCTGACCCTATTTTATGCATTTTTCTTTACATTTAGGTGTTTTTGATGTTTTTGTATGTGCACTGATGATGTGTCACTCTTTTGCTACTGCTCTATATATCAGTGGCTATCTTATATTTATACTTGTTTTTTTACATGAATATTTATTTTACACTTTTCTTTTACAGCCCTGTTTGTTTTGTTCTTTCTCAATTCAGCAGTAATTCATAGGGATTACATTGTTTATATGGGGGTGGAGGATCTTGGAGGAGCTTTTAATATGATTGCCCACCTCTGCAATACAATATAGATGGAAATGTCTTGAGATCAGAGAAGCTGATGAATTAAAGGGAGACAGAACCAGACACAACAGACTTCAAGTCAGTCTTTGTAAATCCATGCTGGACCTGGGCATTGTGGTTTTTAGAATTGGAAATGAACAGAGGTCAGTGCTTTTTTTTCTTTTTTTTTTTTTGAGGTGTTCCAGTTCTGGACACAAAGTGTCACCCATCCCACTTTCTCTCCTAACATACACGCCTTCTCAATGCACTCATAAAAACAGAGCCCAAAAAGCTTTCCTATACTTAGGGTGGTAATTACTGGTACTATTTTACAGGGTTATATATTTTGATTAGTCTATAATTTTGTTTCCTGTCATGTCTGTGTGGCTGTGAAAAGGACACAAGACATCAATGGAAAACAACGGCACCAGCAGGGTTTCACTTAACGCTCACTTTTGTGAGTAGTGCGCAGTCGATGTGTGTTACATCCCAGGTCCAAATCTCAGTTGTGCTTAAGTGAGATCACGACAACTGACAACCGACAATGTTATGAGTGAGAAGTTACATTCTTTTTTGTCTTACATCATGGAGTTTTAGGATTACACACTTATAGACCAGTGCTGAGAAACGAGGATATGTGAAACGAGGATATGTGTATCTGAAACAAATGATCAAAACATTTTGATAATTAACAAAAAGTGTCGATTCATTTGAGTGCCAATAGTCAAGGTCTACTAACCACTTAAACTCCCATGAACCATTGGTGGGTCCACTGATGGGACTTTGTAATACGCTTTCCCCATTTCCCCATTAATAACATTTATTATTAAGCAATTTATAGTATTTAACAGTTAATACAATTTAAGATGAATATAAACATCTATTCTCATAGATATATGCCTTCTCATGAGTTCTGTGGAAAGATAAGGGTTCTTTCTTTTAACAATTAACGAGTTTAGATTAGAAATTCTTTCTGAAAGGGAAACATCTTATTGTAGGGTTTTACACAAACCTTTCAAGGACTCCTTCGGCAAGACAAAGCAGAAACATTTTTAAGGTTCTGTTTAAGTTTTTTGTCTGTATACGTATTATTATCATTTAGCAATGGAAAAAGTAAGGTTCTGACTACGTTTTCCTCATTTCCGTTTCAATCAGTAATTAGGCTGGAAGTTTGGAGGGTGACCAAATAAAGAGAAAACTACACACACACGCATACACACATACACACACACACACACGCACATACACACTGTTTATGCTCTATCAGTGGTGTGTGTCTGTCAGGGCCAAACGTTTTCCTGTGTACAGCACAGTACTGTTGATAGATCCTTCACAGCACAACACCTCAGGGTCTGCCAATCAAAACATACACATACTCTAGCCAGAGCACATATTCCAAGCCCAGCAGTAACAGAATGCACATTGGGAAAAAAAGTCTAGATAAGTCAGAGCACAACTTTAATAGAAAAATGTTATCACAATTAGCATTTTTTTTACAGTATTCAACACAAAACCCCAAACATACAGATTTCAACATTTCATACACCAGTAAACACACTGGAAAATGTAGACCAGCTATATTTTTGACACTCCTAAAACTACATAATAGATTGAGCATGACAGCATCAAAGGCCTTGGACCTGTTATTAAGCCTCTTGCTCCCTCTAGGGGTCTATAACAAAATCCCAATTCCCAGCCCCTCTCCGCAAAGAACACAATATTTGCTTCTCAGATTGAAGATAACCTCAAAAAAGAGCCTCTACTATGTTTGGTGTTTAGAGAGTGGTGCACTCTGTTTAGTTCACAGAATATAACAGTTGTTCTCCACCCAACCTCCCAGCACCCAACCACTGTTCACCTCATATAAATAACCTCCATTGTAGCAGGTCAGGTGTGTGTAAACCTCGTTTGAAGTGGAAAAGTGTATTGTTCAAATTGTGTTTGCTTTGTGGAAAGGGTTTTGCTTTGACCAGAAGTCACTAAACAGGATCAGATTTCTGTACAGGCAGGCAAACATGGAAAAGTTTTCTTTCTCAGTTTTGTGCTCTAGAAAGGCAATTGTATACGTACGAATTTAAATATATTGTATATGCTCGTAAGAATCTAATAACACTCATACAAATTTGTTCCATTGATGACAACACTGCAGCGGCTCTTGCCAACTGTTTGCTTGCATTTGGCTATACTTGGTGTTTGTCGTTCCACTCTTTTTCTGTCACTTCAATTTAAATCAGGTTAGGTTTATTAGTATGAAGTTAGTTCCAGAGAAGTGAGATCACCTTTAATCAATCTAATTTACTTTTAGTAACAGGCATGAGTAGGACACATGCACTAATAATAACCTTTCCCATGGAGTGTTACAGTGCTTGACATGACTGAGGGCCTCATAAGCTGTAGGTTTGTAATAGTAGAAGCAGTTTGTTGCATATATATATATCATTTAAACAAACGTATGTGGTTTCCCTTATTACTGTTGTGCAATTAATCTAATTTCAATACAAAAGTAACACTGGACATTGTCCCAAAGCAGCATTACAGAAATAAATCATTATGGATAATATAAGTTTCAGGAAATTTTTATGTAAGCATTATGTCCCTATAAATGTACGACTAATGAGCAAACCAGTGGTGATAATGGCAAGAAAAACTCCCTGAGATGGCATAAGGAAGAAACCTGAGAGGAACCAGGTCAACATTTTAGTTGTATTACAGTTTATAATTGTTATTATCTTGTTTTTTTTTTTTTTTTACTATAGTTATTTTAGTACATTATTCAAGTTTAAAGCCTGTATTTTAAAGTTCTCTATGTACTTATACATCTATCTATAATCTGTATACATGGACATGTTTACTGTTTGTTTATTTGTGTTTCGTTTTGTTTCTTTCTTTCTTTTTATTAGGATATTTTAAACCTACCAATATACCCGCCAAGTTGGAACAAATCTGCAATTCAGATTTTTTTTCTCAAGTAGGGAGGTACACTGGAATGTTTTTCATACTTCTGACACAGTTATTATGTTTGTACCTGCCCCCAAAATTTACGAACAATGTAATTGGTTATATTTACCATAAATGCACTATAGGTAAATTAGGATCATTTAAATCATTGCGAGCCTGACGGGGCAGTTGTTCGGAAGCGCTATATAATCACAATAATGTACAAGGTCTTTATTAGTGCCTTTTTTCTGAAACTGTACATTTCCATCTCTGAAGAAATCTTCAAAGTTTCAGGTAACAAAAGAATATTAATTATTTCTGTGCAGCCTTATGAGAAACCATCACTGTGTTGAAATGCACAATATCCATTCACTGATAAATTATGTATGATTCTAGAACTGTATTAATAATTTGTTTTTTATCAGTTGCATTTACTTTCAGTTAGACAGACTGGTATTTCATTGCTAAAATACTGGATAATTACTAAATGTATAAAAACAATGCACAGTTACTTGTGTTTGCATCCATGACCTTTCAAGTTCGACCAATAAGCACTTGTCTATCAAAGGACTGAAAACGCAGGTTGTACACAATGAGTAGAGTTGTTGTAGGTAAAGGGTTAAGTCTTCGTGAACTGGCGGACGGTGCTGCATTGATTGCAACAGCATGGCATGCTCTCCTCAACAAACATTAGACCAGGAGCAAGAGCTTTATCTGCAGCTTTATCTGTGTGATCAGCATCAGGGAGTGAGGTAGAAGGAAGGAGGGAGGGAGAGGGGGACGGAACGAATGACACATACCCTGCTCGGTTGTCTAACAGAGGGTTCTGTTACCAATGAGAGGAAACATGGCATGGCAAGTTTAAAAGTTTATGTGTGTGTCAGTGAGAGGGAGAGGCACATGGACAGAGAAAGAAAGATTTTACCAAGTGGTAACATTACCCTCTGTCTCTTTCTATTAGAGTCCCTGTCTGTGTTTGGCCACCGTCTTGCCTCTAAGTGGCTGAATGAAGTACATGAGATCCCTGCTCTGTGTGTGTGTGTGTGTGTGTGTGTGTGTGTGTGTGTGTGTGTGTGTGTGTGTGTTATATCAGGCAGCTTTGACCTTGTGGACATATTTGGATGGTCCCCAGGAGAAAAACTTATTTTCTTGAAAAAGTATTTATTTAAAAATAAGAAACAAATGGTTACCTAATATAATTAACTTAATAATTAATAAACAAAGTGCAGAAATGGAAAATCCAGAAATAAGGCAATAGGCAAAATACAGAGGAAGGAATTCAAAAATATAAACTGTATAAAACCAAAGAAAGAAGTGAACGCAGAAAAAAAAAGATTAAAGGTCGAAGGATGGATGCAAAGAGCAAAGAGGGAGAGACAGTGAGGGTGGGAGGAAGAGACGCACATGTTATTTATTTCTCTGGTAAACAGAATTTGAGGCAGACATAATCAATAGGAAACTCCAGATTGTAAATAGGCTGTTCTAATAGCCTAAACACAGAGCACTATGGTTACACCGGCCCATCAGCACTGGTTAGATTCCCCAGAGAGCAGCGGAGCCCGACCCGGCCGCCGAGGCTTATTTACCAATAAAGAGGCTTGATGATAAGATAAACACATCGGAGACAGAGCTGGCTGGGGGCAGGGAGCGAGCCAACAAGGGAGGAGAAAAGAGGGCACAGCTTTCATCCTCCATTTAGTGCTACAGGAGTGAGCCGCGAGGAAGGAGGCTAGTGTCAAAAGGTATCAGATTGATGCTGCACTGTGACCTGCTGACCCCATATGAGCTCATGTGCCCGCACATACACACACACACACAGACACACACATATACACGTTTTCTTTCTCATATACACACACGCAGTTGCAGATTAAATAGCAAGGCCTCTGACTAAGCTGAATGTTTACGATGCTGACTGTGGTTTCGTGGCAAGACCCAGAGTCTGACTCTGTTGGTGGTCCTATAGTTGCTCTATAGAGTCTGCAGCATGAAACATATCTCTGCATGACTACCAGTTCCCAAACATCCACCATCAAAAAGAGAAAGGTTCTGCAGAGAAACACGTGGTACAGGAAACGCACCGTGCACTGCCTGACCTGGAGTTGTACAAGAATGTGCATTACAACAACACAAAATAACTGAAGGGGCGTGACACGGGTAACTGAGCGGCAGAGAGCGAAACAAAGGGGGAAAAACGAAAGATGCAAGGGATGAAGGGGAGGAGGTCAGAGGGACCGTGGTCAGGACCAAACCCGCTCATCTTTGCGCTCCTCTCTGCACGGACTGCGGACTGCAACCATTAATTGCTAGTGTTGTGTTTGTTAAAGCCAGCGCTTATTTTGTCAAAGGAATGCAGGGCTAGGCAGGAGAGAGGGAAGGAGAGAGAAATGGCGGAGTGGAGTAATAACAGGGCAGAGAGGAACCAGTGTTTACCAAGCCGACCACGCAGGCCAGCACTCCTCGTCCCCAGACGCCCCGTCTACCAATGACCAGAGCAATCGGGGTTACACTGTAGACACACAAGTGTGTGACAATCAGGTGGCCTGAGAGGCTTAAGGGGTTTTACGCAATATTGTCCCCCAGTCTTTGCTGTATGTGTTTAAATTAATGTTATGTGATTAATTTAATCTCACTGTGTCTGTATACTGTGTTTCCTTTGTCATGCCACTGTCAACGTGTCACTTGATAGACCGCCCTTTAGTCCGAAGTACAAAGAATTCGCAACCATCCATCATGGAGAAGCCGCAAAGCATGTGGGGGCAACATTTTTCACTTTGTTCATACTTTGCATGAGGAGCATTTATTTCCATCGCTCCTGTACATCTTTTTTTTTTTATATTTCTCCTCATTTTCACTCTGCTATTACTTTTCTATTGGTATTCTTCAGCCATTGTGTTTTCTCTGTACCCTTCTCTCTTTCTCTCTCAATCGCTTTATCCTGTCTATGTATTTCCCTCGCCGTCTCTTTAGTAGAGACATGGATCTAAAGACTATGCAAGGCATAAATGATCTGAGCAATTCCCCGCAGTCACAAAACAGCAGGAGGCAAATGTCACTCACTTTTTGTGTGCATCTCTGTATGTTTGCAGCTGCAGCTCTTACTGGAATAAGATGCAACTCATAATTTAAGAGTCTTTAAAGACATCAAGTTTCAGAAATAGATATGTTTAATGGCACACACACACACACACACACACACACACACACACACACACACACACACATCATGAGCACATTGATTGTTCAATAACGTAAAGAAAAAACTTGAAATTTGAAAACTTGAAAACAAGAAAATGTCATCTACATCACTGTGTTTCATATTTAAGCTCTGGAGCTTATAGGTTTATCAAAATGCCTAATGTATTCTTACACATGGCTTTTCAATTAGGGCTATTAAGAAATAGTTCTGGTCCATATTATAGCATCTTTGCTCTTGAAAACATACTAATGGGATGATATCAAGTCTTTTCCCCTTTATCCTGAGTGGGTTACTTCAATGTTCTTTCAATTCCTAATTGCTTAAAGAAATGCCAAAGGCGTGCAGTAAGTCCTACCAATTAGCCAAGTGTATTCATGCTTCTCTTAAAAACCTCTGTGTTTAGAGTAAAAGGCACTGGCTTGCCTCTCGCTTTCTTGATTTACCCAAGGGACCCTCTGAAAAATCATATATATATACACACACACACACACACACACACACACACACACACACACACACACACACACACACACACACACACACACGCAAACAAACATTTTATATTTCCCTTATGTAAAGCATCCGTGCACACACACATAAACATACGAACAGCAGTTATATTTGGGCGCTTCACATTGTCCAGACGGCACACTGTCAGAAAGTGAAATGAATGGATGTTTATATTAGAGCTCTGGTTTAATGAATTAACCAGCTGCCTGGCCATGTCAAACCAGAGGTTCATAGAGAGCAGAAAGGCCCACAAACTCCCCCTCTCCTTCTCTTTCTCCTGCACACAGTGGCACACAATGATTGCGTCCTGGGGGAGCATTGCAGGGCAAGATGCCCGGTGCCCCTCCATGGATTCACAATAATTTAGGAAAGGGCATCTGGTGAAAGGCTCGCCTCCTCTTACCCCTCCAGACTCTGTCCATCCCTCCTCTCACCCCTCCACACTCCTCCTTTTCCACTCTTGCTTGTCTCACTCTGCCTGTGTGGTTGCTTCCATTTTTCAGAAATTGGCATATGTTTAAACAAATGGCAAAAATATGTATACAAGCACTGGGCTCCACTGAGTCTCAACATGGGCTCTGCTTTTTAACTGACATTCTTTTTCCCTTCCTTTTTTTTGGGGTCCTTTTAAGTTTTTCCTCTATTTTACAACCACCTACACACTGTTTGACCCTGACCTAATAAAGTAAGTTCTGTTTCTGTAATTCTTTTATTTTTTACATATTTTGCAAGAGTGCAATGGAATAGTGATTGTATGTGTGTTAAAGAGATGGGTGTCATTTTAGACCTACACTGCACTGACAGAATTGGAATTTTGAGACCAGAAATGAACTCATCTAGCAGATGAAGGGGAAAGAAATGACAAGTTATATATACATGCACACACACACAAACACACACACACACACACACACACACACACGCACGCGTGTGTGTGTTATTACAGGTTATTTGCATGTTATTCCAGAAACAAGGTGTTGATGGTGTGTGCATGTGTGTGTTTGCCATCAAACCTATCTATTAAATATTAAACTTTACGTATTTAAACTCTTATATATATATATATATATATATATATATGAGAGTTTAAATACGTAAAGTTTAATATTTAATAGATAGGTTTGATGGCAAACACACACATGCACACACCATCAACACCTTGTTTCTGGAATAACATGCAAAGAATAAAAAAATTTATACATCACTGTATTTCAGATTTAATGTTGGAACTTATCAAAATGCCCAATAAAGTCTTACACATGGCTTTTCAATTAGGATTATTAAGAAATAGCTCTGGTCCATATTATATCATCTTTGCTCTTAAAAACATACTAATAGGATGATATCAATCCAGTCTTTTTCCCTTCATCCTGAGTGGGTTACTACAATGCCCTTTTAATTCCTAATTACTTAAAGAATTGCCCTACCAATAAGCCAACACACACACACACACACACACACACACACACACAACTTTTTCTATGTTTCCACATGAACGGTTAATGAAGTGATACCAGAGAAATTGTACTGTTTTTACATTCATACGAATTACATAATTAGAGAATATATTTTATATATTTTACAAAAGCACATATTTTTGTTATTATGAATGTATATAAATAAATGTGGACCCTTTACAGAGTCGGATAATGTATTGCTTTTATCTGTACGATCAAAAAAGTAGTAATTTAGTAGTACCGAATTTTCCGGACTATAAGCCGTTACTTTTTTCCCACGTTTTGAACCCCGCGGCTGAAACAACGACGCAGCTAATTTATAAATTTTTTTTATGTGTTTTTCCAGGTTTTACAAACTTCAAGCCAAAAAACTGAGCCCCATAACATTAGACCAATGTCTAATGTCCGAACGGAAACGAAAAAAACGCATGTCACCTGTGTTCTGAGCTGCACGGCTTTGGGAGAAAAAAACTTCCACCGGTGTTGATTTTTAAACGCACGACGATGCCAAAAGAAAAATAATATAAATAGTTCTGAAAGGAAGGAGGAAGACAGTGAACAATGACTTTCTTGGTAGGCTACTGTTTAGATACAAGTCGTTGTAATGTGTTGTCTGGGTGAAGGGAGAGCTCGCTAACTCCAGTTGCAACAAAAATCATATAAGCATAGACAGGTGTCCAAAACTCGTGCTTTTTAATTTTTCTTGGCAACAGCGTTAGGGTTAGTCAAAGAAACTTAGAAATGAGCATCAGAAAATTATAAGGACATATTCCTTGGTCTTGCACACATGCAGTAATACTGGAAAAATGCGGTGGCAGGCTATTCCCAAAATGCTGCTCTGCTCTTAAAGGAGCCACAACATATTTCACCCATGGGGGATTTTCTGGGCAAATTCTTCATGGCAAATTTTTTTAAATTGGTCAGGTTGGATAGGGATTGTCAGTGGACAACCACTTTCAGGTCTCTCCAGAGATGTTTAAAAAGTTTAAGTCAGGGGCTCTGGCTGGGCCAATGTAGAACATTCACAGAGTTGTCCTTACGCCACTACTGTGTTGTCTTGGCTGTGTGCTTAGGGGTGTTGTTATGAAGGAAGGTGAACCTTTGGCCTTGACTGAGGTCCTAAATGCTGTTAAATAGTTTTTTTTTTTAGGATATCTCAATTTTGGTCTAATTAGTTTTGCCTCAACCCTGACCAGTTGACCAGTCCCTGCTGCAGAAGAACACTCCCACAGAATGATGCTGCCACCATCATGCTTCATTTTGGGATGGTTTTGTGCAGGTAATGAGTGGGGCTTGGTTTTCTCCAGACATAACATTTAAAATTAATGTTTAGGATTAAGTTTAATCTTGGATTCATCAGACCAGTGAATCTTGTTCCACACAGTCTGAGACTCCTTCAGGTGCTTGTTGGCAAACTACCATTAGTTTTGCACTGAGAAGGGGCTAAATCCCTTCTCCCCTGATTGCTCAGATTGGCAGGGCGATCAGCTCTGGAGGCCACTGAACTATTGGGAATCTTCAGTGCATCAAAAAAAAAAATAATTTTAATCTTCCCCAGATCTGTACATTGCAACAATGCTCTCCCTGAGTCCTGTAGTCAGTTTATTTGACCTCATGGCTTGGCTTTTGCTCTGATATGCATTGTCAGCTGTAAGGCCTTCTGTAGAGAGGTGTGTGCCTTCCCAAATCATGTCCAATCCATAAACCTTTTCACAAGTAGATTCTAATCAAGGTGTACAAACATAGTGCTAATGCAAAGCAATGAGGCACCTGAGCTAATTTTGAAGTGTTGTTGCAAAGTGTCTGAATACTCATGTTCATGTGATATTTCAATTATTTATTTAAATATGGTAATAGACATTTCAGAATGCACACTCAGAAGAGTCCTGATTGTACCACATTTCTTCCATTTAAGAATTATGGAAGCCATTTTGCTCTTAGGACTCTTACACACAATTCTAAAATTGTGTTCTAGTAAATGTGTAGATTTCTGAGTGTAGATTAATAGGAAAGAAAATAGTTTTTACGATTGTAGTTTCAAGCTGCAACATAATAAAAAAGAATAAAGTGAAGGGGGTCTGAATACTTTTATAATGCACCGTATAGGTAGATAGACTTGGAAATTACCTGGCTCTTGAATTTGCTAAATGTTACTGCATTTGTCATTATGTTTATTATTGGTTATGTGATATCTGTGAATTTATGAGAAATTAGAAAACTTGATTTCTACTTCTCCGTTAACCTTGCTGTTTTTCATTTGAAGATTTTAATGAACAGCTTCAGAAACTTTGGCAAAGTGTAAAGTCAAGATAAATTGCGATGATGATGATGCTTTTATAATTTTTAAAATAACATTCATCATTACAACTCTTGTCTCCTCAATATACCATTAAGCAAAACTGCAGCTCATGTACTGTACAAACCTATGCCTCACATGAAGACTTACATGTTTTATCTCTGTTGTAAACACACCCTAGGGTTCCATATGCCGCTCCTACACTAAATTGCCAATAATAGCCAGTTATTATATTTAAATCTCTCAATTTTCAGTCTCCTTTGTTTTCCTCTGCTGATTCTTTTTCCTCTATCTCTCTGGCCTTGTCCTCCTGCTTCTGCAGACTCCTGCAGGGCCTGGGTTCCTTTAAAGCTTTGTGTGGTCCAGGTCAGTGTGTGCGTGTGTATGTGCATATGATGGTGATGGGGTAAGATGGGGGGAGGGGTCGGAGTTGGAGGATGTAAGATTGCAGTAATTACCCAGTCATACCTGTTCATTAAGCTCACAGTTGGATTCTCACTCATAAACGGTTAGAAACCAATTAAAGCTACGTGGGCCATTAACAACTACAGGCTGGCTGTATGGTACCACAGTGACGAAGAGATCTCAAGAAAGAGGGAAGGAAGAGTCGTCGTAATGAGGAAAAAGAAATAGCAGGAAGACATATTGTGCTAATGACAAGGTCTTTATTGTCAGTACAGTGAGTGATGCTTAAAGAGATTGGAGGCAGCAACTAAGGTAGAGGAGAGAAGAGAAGAGAAGAGAAAAGAAGAGAAGAGAAGAGAAGAGAAGAGAAGAGAAGAGAAGGGAAGAGAAGGGAAGAGGAGAGAACAGAACAGAACAGAACAGAACAGAGGACAAATAAGTACAACACAGTGACAGCGAACTCCACAAAGCAATGCAGGGTCTAAATTAGGGGGTAAAAAAAGGATTCCTGGCTAAATGGCTTGTGAAATGGAGGATAATGAATCCTGCCATGTAAAAGCTGAAGTGTGTGAATTGGAGTGATTATGATACAATAGTTCTTGGTGTGAAGTCTGATTGCACAGGTATCCTCTCATCAGTAGGAGGTACCGCTCAGTCCACAGGGCCAGAGGAGGGGGCTAACTCTCAGCCACATTGATACAGTGAGACAATTACGCTCCCTTCCCGAAACAACTTTCTCCTTAACTCTAGCCCACACTTAAACAATGGGCAATGATTTAAGATTGACATAAAGAACCACAGAGTCCTGCCTTCCTCATTTAGAGCCTACTTCCTCATTTACAGACTACTCATGTGCAACCACTGCGCTGTAAAGAGGATGTCCCTCAGGCTCTCAATCAGTGATCAACTTTCGACTTGAGATCAATTAGCTGAAGAGTAGCTGGTTGTCCCCTTTGTTTCGTCTACGTACTTGAATGTTAGTGAGCGCTTGTGATTCATCGGAAATTTGACCTTTGTTCGCGTCAAGCATGGTGTCTAATCTGCAGTGATGAAACCACTTGAGAGGTCTTGTGCCTAGATCTGAAGAGAGAAGTATTCCGACTCTACAAAATGGTAAATCTTGGAGAGAAGATATATTAAGAATAAAAAAACGAGTTGAAATAATAGCTTTTGAACTAAGACAGGTATTGAAAGGTAAAGTCTGCTGCAGAAACTTTGCCTGACAAACTTTTCAATCATGGCACATCAGTCCTCCTGTGCCACTTTTAATAGAGCCCAGATAATGGCACTGGTAATTGGTCAAAACACACTTCTGCTTAGGAGGAAGCATGCCGCGCTATTGTCACCATCCCTTTTGTTGTGGTTAAAAAGAGGGGAAAATAAGATGCAATTTAGACACTTTTAAGAGGTGATCTTTTCTTGCTCTTTTTTCCCTTCCTCTCCTCCTCAATCACGGTAAAATTGCTGCTCAAGTAAGACTGTAATTAAACCCCAAAGTGGCTCTCTTCGGAGCCGCGCGGCAGGCTTAAATTAAAAAGGCCCTATTAAGGCGGAAGTGCACCACGCTAGCGCTGGTGGCTAAGCATGTTCATAACATAACTGCTTTCGGGAGGCTAACTAACCACAGAGGGGATCCAGCTGCTAATGCTCGGCTGTTTTAGCGCTAGCTGTGTTCAGCTACTGATTGCTCTCTTGCTGTTGATAAGTAGGCCTACAAGCTGATAATAACGCGTGTCCCTTTTAACTTCCTGAGTGCCAAATAACTGCCTTGCTTAAGACATATCAATGGGGTTACCCACTTTAACATTCTTAGCATTAGCACAAGCACCTGGATTTCTTTAAATACTTTTAAAGCTCTTCAAGCAACTGCATCTGATTTCTGTTTCAAGCATTAGTCTATGCCACTTAGTGCCTCAGTTGGGATATTTATTATCGTATGTTCTGCTGAATGCGGCAATGCTTTCTGATTTCTGCCAGATGAAAAAGTGAAACATTTCAACAACATACTTATATGTTTAGATTTTGTGAAATATAATGGGAGTAAATTAATATTCTAATATATATTATGCTGTTTTTTTTTTGTTTTTTTTATGTCGAGGATTGAGAAGGCGTTCCTTCTCATGAGAAGCCTGACTTGTTAGTGCTTTATGTAGAATTGACAAATCATGCTAACATGCAGATATAATTTTTTTTAAAGATCATTTGATATTACCCACATAAAATAACTATGAGGCAAACAGTTATATTTTGTACTCTGGTGCTACACTACATGTTTCCCTGACCTTAAGACTCATAGGTGGTTCTCTCTTAAAATGATAACATGCAGATGGAAGCAACAATTATATAGAAAGTCTTTGTATGCTGTATTATTACAATTGCATTTTCTCTGAAATGGAGAAACTCAAACTGTTCCAGCAGGACAATGCCCTTGTGCACAACATATGCTCCATGGAGATATGGCTCGACAAGATTGGTGTAAAAGTGTTCTTCCACATCAACACCTGATAGCCGTGACCTCAACCTCACTAAACACTTTTCGGATAAATTGGAATAACAACTTTGCACTTGGCCTCCTCACTCACTATACATTAGTGTACAATCTTTTATGTTATCAGTGTACAGTTAAGGGGTGGGGGTGTGTGTAACTGTCCTTTAACAAACTATAATAATGTGCTATATTTAGTCTTACACATAACTTATTTAATTCTATACTGAATGCAGCTATAATCTAGTTGAGAATGTAGTGTTCCCTAAGATCCCTGAAAGTGGCTTGGCCCCGAGCAAAATCATAATGTCGATGGATGTGTGTTGACACAAACTAGCAGTAGCCAGATGTTGCCTGCATTAGGAGCTGATGTCCTGTCATGTCACCTTTGCAGTTATCATGGTGTCCCATCTGCTTACATCTGATCCATCAGTCCTTGTGAGATGTACAACTCCTAACAATATTGTGCGAGGGGTTTCAGAGTGAGTTACTTTTACATGTACAACTTTATGTACTGCATTATTTCAGAATAGTTGCATGCACAGAAATGCAGTATATTAAATTGATTGCTATATTATATCAAAGTATATTAATTCTTTTATTTTATAATTATTTTCTAAAATCACTGTTTATTCTGCTGCTCTGAGCTTGGAGCAAATATTCAGTTTTTGCAGTTTTCTTTCTAGGCAAAGTCGCCACCTAGAGGTGATTATGCTAATAACAACCTCTAATCTTCTAATGTAAATGCAATGCAATATGTGATCCTTATTATTGTACCTGAAATAAAGAGAGAAGTAATACATTTTAAAAGAGATTTTTATTTTAGCATAGCATGTATTAGCTAAAAAAGAGGTCTTGGGAGATTGCAATCTAATTTGTGAGATTTCAAATGCAGCCTGAGGTCAGTAACAGATTTCCAAATCTTAAAAACATGAACTGAAGCAGGAACATCAGTAAAAAAAAAGCACATTGCTGCCATGCAATTAAAAAACATGCATTAGTATTTCATTATTATAAATGCTGCTATTGTCTTAAAAAAAAACACTGTAAAATTACTTGAAGAAATTCAATTATGAAAAGGCATTGGGCTATTACACAAAAAAAAAAAAAAAACCTCTTTTAAAATTAACATAATTAGCCCCAGTTTGTTATGTTGATTTGGACAATTGGATTGAATATTTTTACATAATCACTAAAATACTCCCTCATGCTTGGCTTAAATTGCAAAAAGAAACTCTGTCACTAAGCAGTATACCTTCAGATCCCGGCATTTATATAGACACTAAAAAAGTATTGTAAATATAATAAGATAATTGTTCTTGTTGTAATGAACTGCTTTTTAGCTTTTTTTTAGGGGGTTAATAACTATGTTTTTACAAGACGCTTATTTTGGAGATTGATTTTTTTCCTGCATGGGCACACAGCCATTACATAAAAAAAAAATAATTTTAATACATTTTAATACAAATATTTAAATGTTTCATGGTCAACAGTTTCAGAGAATCCTGGCAGCATATGGTATTTGCACTGATGAATAGTGATTACTGATAAGGATACACAAACACGGACAAGATAGTCACTAAATGGAGACAAAATCTTGGACCCCATAATTGAATAATGGAAAATTTTGTACAGACTGACAAGTCCATTATCACCATATTGCCTAAATCAGAACAGAGGCAGGCAAAGGGTTTCATGTCAGTATTGTTAGGGATCCATAATGGTCTCAGGAGCCATCATTGGGTGGAAATCATTAGGTCCACTGATTGTTTTGCATGGTCATACAACCACCAGCAAATATCTGTGTTCAATTTTACGTTACAACGATGCAAAAACACTTTCCTGATGACATTCCCATATTCCAGCATGTTATTAAATGACAAAAAAAGACAATAATGATGTCATAACAACTCATATGTAATACAATGGTCTTATAGTTGTTACAGAGGTCTATATATGCATTCTCTCCATCATTACACTTTGGGTATATTTCATACACCTCCTGGTGTCTGTGTGACTGATATTCATGGGTCCGTATTGGAGTGACTGAACAAGAATGAGTGGAATGAGACTTGGAAACCTAACACACATACTGCTAAATGAAATTGAAGAGTGGTTTGATAGACACTAATAGATGGATAAAGTTATGAAATTCCAGAGTGTAGACTATGAAGTTCATATCAACTTCCACCATCAAAGATGCTCCAAACCATAAACTACTCAGGGCAATGGTCTCATAACATCATTAATTAATTGTTCAAAGCTTTTTGTGAGGTAAATGAGATTTTTTTGCTTTGTCCATTTTATTTTGTCTATTTTGTTCTCTGTATATCAGTCGAATTCAGTTCATGTCCTTGTTTAAAAACCCTTATACAATTTGCAGCCATAACTATAAGAAATACTTTTATACTGTCAGTATCAATTACTTTGCAGGACATCCGGACAGAATAAGAACACAGTAGTATGTTTGTCCAAACCTAAATATATTAAATGTCAGTGAATTGTCTTGAAGTGTCTTGCAGGTTTCAGAAAGAATGTTTCAATCTGATGGTTATTTACTAAATATTGCCACCTAATGTTTAAAAGGGGAATTGCATGTGTTGACAGTAAATAAAAAAAATTAAATAAAGATAAAGACAGTGATAGTCAATAAAAGATTTATTTAGTCTGTGCCACATATTATATTATCATATGTTAATCTTTAGGAATACAAAATGGCTTTTCAAAATAAAAGCAGTCGCTTTAAAGTAAATTTTCTTTAAAACACACTCGTCAGCTTTAATAAATACTCTTTTGTTTATACAATGGAACTTTAGGAAACAATCTGGTTTGTTTTGTAAGGTCAGGGAAAAGGCAGACACAACAGAAAGCAAGCCAAGTGCAGAGGACAGCAGTCACACCGGAAAGCTTTTTTTTTTTTTAGGACAAACTGGACTACTGTTGCAGGTTCAGGGAGGTCATTCAGTAAAATAAACAATGTACTACCAAAGCACCATCTGAAGTGTTCGCCTAAAGGCTACTTAATACTATTGGGCTTATCTGACTAGTCGCAGACTGATACAGTACATTGTCATCTACATGTAAATAGACCACAAGGCTAAAGAACAAGCAAGAGATTAAGTTTGCAGGTGCACTGATACGATCTGTTGACCAGAATGCTGCATACTAGTCCTTCATTGGTTGGTACTGTTTTGTTTCACACTGCAATGATATCAATCAATTAATAGAACTTATTTGTTCACTTTATTCGAGTTTAATTAATTCCTATAACAGACAGCACTTCTCTCATCTCACAGTCATGAACATTGATCTGTGGAATTAACCTTCTATGACCATACACTACTGAAACTGAAAACTAATAGTGGCATTCATTATTCAGCCATGAGCTACAGGTAAGCAGATCCTATGCAGGATAGGCTCTCAATCCATTGGTGGATCATTCATACAGGTCATTAAGGAATGCCTCAGTGCTCTGCTCTATGGAGTAGATGTGTAAGTTATTGGGTTTGGTAACAGTCTGACAAAAGCACACTAGCTGTTAATTAAGAAGAGTCGAGTACATTTGCTGAACATGATGCGCATGTGTATGCACAAGCAGAGGCGCACAAGGTCACCTGTGGACATTTCTTCCCAAAACAACAGCGTTATCAAATTCCCTTGCTCGGAGAAGCAATGGCAAAGCGAAAGGGAAATAAGAGACAACACAAAAGAGAAAAAAAGCCATTCTTAACGCGTCCCGCTCTTGATATTTAAGACGAGGTGAAAGGATTAAGAGAAGTACAGAATGCAATGATTAGAATGTAACGTTAAGAAAAAGTTAGTTCTCTGGATGATGAAGTGGCACTTCTCATTCAGACCGAACAGTAAACGATAAAAAGAGAATTCTCCACCCCTCCAAATCCTTGTAAATGCATCAATGCTTCAGCGAAGCTCTTCACATTCATGATATTTCTTTTTCCCTAATAATCAAGATACAAACACAGATTTACATATCTAGCTACAGATATTGGTACGTTTACACAAAAACTGACTACCTACACACACGATCTGCTGTTCAATAATACAAAAAGAAAAATATTGGTACATGATCAGAAATCACATATTGGCATTTCTATATTACTATGTTAAAGCAAAAGAAAACAGTTCACTTTCAGTGCTGCTTTTAAAGCAGTCGAGAAAATACTTCGGGAAGTTTTCTCTTCTCTGTATCACAACACTGTTAATTAAGTGTTAAGCAACGTGAGATATAACATTAGCCATGAGGTTGGTTAATGCTCCAGTGTTTTTCAGCCATTTCAGGTTTTGACTGCTTATAACGGTGTTTACTTTAATCTAAGTAAGCTGGTTAAAGAACATTTTTCCAAAATAAAAGGGTAGTCCTTTTCCTTCTCTCTAATGCCAGTAACCACTGGTATTGTGTTAGTTGGCAAGGTATCGATATAATATTTATATTATGATGTGAGTACCATTGTTCACTCTTTAAATGGGTCTGATCTGAGAGCTCGATTAATGCTGATTTGAGAAACACCCACTGCAAGTCATGTTCACTCAGTAAATCTAATTATACAGGGACAAAAAATTCCCTTTAAGTAAGTGGAGATTTAATTATTAAATCGTTAATTATGGGTCACGATCTGCCAACGATTTGGTATTTTCCAGTCATAAAGGGTGAGAGGAGTATGCAATTTGGATGTGCAGGAAATGATCGCCTCTACGCTGGAGGAGAAAGGACACGCAAGTCTATGCTAACCTCCAGTGAATAAACGTAGCCAATTTTAAATTGGAAAAACAGGAAGTGACAGCACCTACATAATCAAAGAAGCGATTACTGAATAACGGCAATAAAAGTTTAATGTTCCTTTCAAACCTTGCAGGATGTAAAATTAATTTTGCACAACAGCTAACCAGTTTATACTCCCCTCTCGATAATATAAATGGAATGCTCCAAACTTTAGTTAAGACTCAAATATTTCTGGTCATCTCAAAAACGTGTATTTTTAAGATATCATTTTACTGCCCCTTTGATCTACATCATTTCTTATACATACAGTATATTCTCCTGGACTTATCACATCACCTGGCTACACTCTTTAAGAGAGGCTCTCATCCCATTCAAGAGACTCTCATCTCTTGTTTATTGCACCACTTTTTTTTCATCCACATTTACTCTTTAGATTCACCAACCCATTCTCAGGTCAGAAGGACTCAAATGCGACCATTGCCATGGCTGCTGCCCCTTCTGGAGGTTAGGCTGTGTGGGGTGTACTGGAGTTCAGAGGTTAAAGTCAGTCCGGAAGCTTCACAGGCCAACACCAGCTGCCGCAAAGCATCCAGGGCATCCATTTTAGCACTACGCAGCAGATCACACTGACCCTGGGATAGGAAGGGGGGGAGGGATCATTACTACTGAATACTGAAACATTTCATCATTCAACAGGTACAAAAAGCAACATGAGAAAAAAAAAGGTCTTGAAAGAATGAGCCCTAGTTGCATTTTATCTGGGAAGATTAGGGGAATAATTGATTGTAGCAAAATGTAACCTTTAGTACGGTGATGTTCCAGGTGAAGCTCTCCACAGCTTTGCTCAGCTTCCGCTCCTTCAGGTTCTCCTTCTCCCCTAGTTTGGCCAGATCTTCATGAAACACCATGCCTTAGAAAAGAGAATAATAATAATATATATAAATACATGCAAATAATATTCAAGAGAATAAATAGAACATTATTTATGATGCAGGAACCAAGCTGACCAATAGTAGCGTACAGTATGTCTATTTTTGTTTTTAAAAAATGATGTTCCTGTTTCTCAAATATTCTCTGGTTTTTGTCTCTTCTCTAAACTGGCCTTTTGGCTCTCTCATGTTCTCTCATAGCAGACCAGCAGTGTGGCACTCACCCTGTTCCATTACAGTGTTTCATCCTCATAAGGACATCCACCAGCTATGCACCCCCCTCAGGCTGGCAGATTTTTTTATTTGTTTGCACACAAGAATAAAAATAATTTTTTGTTTTTATAATAGCTTAATTAATGCAATGAAGTGCACATGTTGGTAGAGAGATTTATGATAATTATTTATGATATCCGTCTTTCCCATGACAAAAGATTTTGGGTTCAATTCTGTGTTTCAATTACATATTTTACTGTAATAACTGGTGTACACTCTGGTGGCCGTGTCCTTATCATGAACAATCTGTTCCGCCAAAAAGATTTATCGTTCATCATTCAGCTTACCTTCCTTCTGCACCAGAGCGATCCTCTCCTGCACAGCATCTGCATTCTCTATTAGCTGTTTATTTGCTGAGATCATCTGTAAGGACACACACAGGCCACATGACAGTTGAGGAAGACATATACTTACTGACACACACTGTAGACTTGTCTAAGACCAAGCAGAGACCCTGTCTGCCCTCTCCCACAGTGTGGATATTTATAACATGAAACCCAGCCAGACAGTCAGGCCAAACCCAGATGCACCAATAAATCAACAGTTCTACTAGAAAGGCAAGCTTGGATGCAAGCTTGGACCATCTCTATGTCTGTCACATATGATAATGTCTTCTTCTTCTTCTTCTTCTTCTTCTTCTTCTTCTTTCGGCTTCTCCTATTAGGAGTCGCCACAGCGGATCATCTGTCTCCATACCCCCCTGTCCTCTACATCTGCCTCTTTTAAACTAACTACCTGCATGTCTTCCCTCACCGCATCCATAAACCTCCTCCTTGACCTTCCTCTTTTCCTCCTTGCTGGTGGCTCCATCCTCAGCATTCTCCTACCGATATACCCCATGTCCCTCCTCTGCACATGTCCAAACTATCTCAATCTCACCTCCCTCACATTGTCTCTAAAACATCCTACACGTGCATGATAATGTGCTGTATTCTAATTGGATTTTGGTTTATATCAAAACCGTTTGGAGCCTACTCAGAGTGCTCCATGGTGAACGGTTCAACACATCTGTCAGAGAAAAAAGGAACCACAATTTTTTTTTCCAAAAGAAAGAAGTTAAGAAGTTGTGTTATGCAGAGCTGTTCGGCTGTGTCTGAACCTTTCTACAGTCAGAGCTATAATTAGAGAAATAAAGCATTCGGCTCATCAGCCGAATAACTTCAGCTGGTTAACCATGTGGAGCCAAGCATTAACATGTCTCTAAAAATGTTACTGATTTAATTCTGTTAGGTTTGTGGGGACAAACAAGGAAACCCCCTCTACCTCATCAACAGGAAATACCCATGATGAGGGCTTCATATATTTAGTAACACTTGATTTAATGTCTAACGTCACTGACATTCTGTAATTAGCGCACAGTATTAACACACTTATACCAACACAATCAAGTAGCCAACAAATAATAATGTTAAATAATAAACAACATTATTAACATTTTAATAAATTGTCAGCCCATTGTCAGCTGCATATATATATATATATATATATATATTGCAGAATTATTAGGCAAATGAGTATTTTGACCACATCATCCTCGTTATGCATGTTGTCTTACTCCAAGCTGTATAGGCTGGAAAGCCTACTACCAATTAAGCATATTAGGTGATGTGCATCTCTGTAATGAGAAGGGGTGTGGTCTAATGACATCAACACCCTATATCAGGTGTGCATAATTATTAGGCAACTTCCTTTCCTTTGGCAAAATGGGTCAAAAGAAGAACTTGACAGGCTCAGAAAAGTCAAAAATAGTGAGATATATTGCAGAGGAATGCAGCAGTCTTAAAATAGCCAAGCTTCTGAAGCGTGATCATCAAACAATCAAGCGTTTCATTCAAAATAGTCAACAGGGTCGCAAGAAGCGTGTGGAAAAACCAAGGCGCAAAATAACTGCCCGTGAACTGAGAAAAGTCAAGCGTGCAGCTGCCAAGATGCCACTTGCCACCAGTTTGGCCATATTTCAGAGCTGCAACATCACTGGAGTGCCCAAAAGCACAAGGTGTGCAATACTCAGAGACATGGCCAAGGTAAGAAAGGCAGAAAGTCGACCACCACTGAACAAGACACACAAGCTGAAACGTCAAGACTGGGCCAAGAAATATCTCAAGACTGATTTTTTATATATATATATATATATATATAGTTATAATACTGTATAAGAACAACAGGTGATTCAGGGCAAAGAATCTTGTTTTGATATTTCAGGCCAAAGTGTTATTTCATCCAGCCTCACACAGCTGACAGATATTTATTCTTCAGGAAGCACTCAGTATTCTCCAGGGTGTTTTTACGTAAATATAAAATTCAAAGTCACAGCTTGAGAAGTTTAGCTTCCTCATGTACACAAGCGGAATCTATTTGAAGGCATGCTTATGTAAATATTACAGATGTAACTGAATATGAATGTGTACAAAAATTGTGTTCTGAACACAAACAAACAGAGATACAGACAGGAGGCATACTTTTTGTTTGAAAGCTCGGCCAAATGTTTCACAGGGCATCTGGATAATACATGAATGTGATCTATGCAGTTGCTCATTTGCCCCTAGTACCTGCCCTAATAACAGCGTTGTATATTAGTCAAATTGTATTTAGTTTGTTTATAAATTTGATTTATCCCACTTATTGACAGAGACTGGGATTGAAAGAAACGGTTTTGGGTTAAATCTGAATACAGTCACAAAAATAAATATTTGAATATTTGGAACACTAAACAGATACAGATGCAGATATATTCTCTCTCCAAACATGGGGTCAAATTAAAAAGAGGCTCTTGTTTCCGAAATCTTTTTCTCCTTAAAATTGTTGAATTCGTATCTTAGGCAACAGCTTCAGTGTAATCAATAAAACCCAACATATCCATTCTTTCTCTAAAGTGTCAGTTGCAAGACTTTAGAGTCCTTTAAGGATTTATTTTTCTCATTAAAGTACAAGATGTGTGAGTTATTCACCATGTCATAGGCATTAAGAAGCTTGCGTGTGGTGTCGTTCAGGTTTGCGAGTGGCTCCAGGCAGGGGTAACCGTCTTTTAGGATCAGGCTGGCTCCTGGGGCACCATCAGGGGCCTGCAGCCTAGTGGACAAACTATGCATGCACTGCTTCAACGTGGACACTGGGGGGAGCCCACACTGCTCTGTAAACGCCACTGTAGCACTCTATGGAAAAATAAAAATATTAAATAACTAATTGTTGAGGTGATTATTCACAAATACACACATGCAAGTACCAACAAAGCAAAGATGAGCAAGGAAGTGCATATTTCGTGTTTTCATTGGAGTGTGATGCGTTCTTACACAGCTGGCTATAATTATTTTTGTTGTTGTTGTTGTTGTGTGGTATAGTGGTAGTTTCAGAAGAGAAGCAAGCCATAAAACTAGTTCTGATTATGCAGTAATTAATATTAAAGAATATTATTTAGGAACTACTATGAATTATTCAGCAATTTAAGGAAACCAGAGTGAATAATGTAAGCCTGGACAATCACCTGGGCTCAGGGACAATAAAGGGTCTCATGTTAGGTTACTTTTCTCTCCTCTCTGTTTTCTAACTACAGTGGACCAATAAATCGTTCTAAACTGACTGAGTGAAAACACACATAGAACAGTATTTGAATGTGATTTAAATGAAGCAACGGATAACATTAAACAGTGTTTGAGTTTATGCTGGACAGGCTTATCAGTGGATATCAGTCTGTGGTCTTGTACTTCAGTGTACATGGTTTATGTATTTTCTTACTTCATTGGAGTTTTCCACCTGGCAATTCCACCTTATGTACCTTATGTCATTGTAATCATAAATATGTATGTTACTTTTTAAGTATATATACATAAAAGTGAGTGAGAGAGAGAGAGAGAGAGAGAGAGAGAGAGAGAAAGAGAGAGATGAGTAGCTCAGTGAAAGGTTTTCATACACCTGGAATACTCCTACCTGCCTGAAGGTAACATCTGATTCCACAAAATACCACACACACACAGACACACACATACAATTATTACATTCGTGACTGAATGAATGAAGACTGAATGTGGATCAACCTATACATGACCTTGAGACATGTTTAGGGCCGAAAACTACATATAAACACAGGTCACAAGACTTTGTATACTGTGTTGGTAAATGTTTTTTTAGATCATCTTGTTCTTGCTTAGAGTAAAATATATAGTGGTGTTCAAGTGGTGCATATATCAAATCAATCTATCAGAACTCCATCAATGTAGTAGTCAGACTTACCAGTGCATTCTCCCGCAGATCAGCGGCCTCTTTGAGAGAAGGGCCGGCAGAGCGAAAGGTGTCATCTAACACTTTAATGCCTGTGTTTCGGAGAGTAACGTACTCCCTTCCTCGACGTACTCCTCGCTTCACAGATAGGCCTCGTCTCTGTGCCTTGCCTCCACCCCGGCGGTTCGTGATAGCCACGTGCACAAACAGGCTGGCGTGAGGTAAAGGCTCTCCCGCCAGCCCGAGCAGTGGCACATTCCTGTAGCCAGGCTGTAGGCATTCGAAAGCGATGGTGTATTGGCCAATAAAGTCGTCACCAATGTAGTCGTCATCCAGAACGACAAACCGCAGCAGGGCCAGTTCTGGCATGTTTACCTATAGAGTAATGATTTTAAAACACAAAAACACAAATAAATGGATCAGAAAACCAGTGTTCTAATGTGGGGTCTAATTTAAATGTTACAATTATACAAATATTTTTAAGCACAATTACATACAACTATGTTTTGTCCACCGTGCACTGATTCACCGACACAATTCGCAATAAGATTAAACACATGACGAAAAAGAGCTGCTCTTTCAATATTGTTCATCAATAATCAGCTTGTATTGTACCATTACTCATTTTTTCTTTTTAAGGCAATCCAATCTCATCTTCCATATTCTACACAAAGACCTGAGTGTACCTTTATAAGACTGCAACAGTTAAAATGAATATTTATAATGAATATTTATAAAAATTAAATGTCGGTCAATAAAAGAACATTGTCTAATATAAAATTATTGCCATCAAAATTCAATTGTAAGTTAAGACAGAGACACAAATGCAGAGGGATGGGTATCATTAAGAAGACATCAGTCTCTATGATGAATGTGTTTAATGAAAAAAGTAAAATGAGAAAGCACCGGTCATCGATCATAGCACACTTAGTTTCTAAAGTGTGTGTGTGTCTGTGTCTGTGTGTACATGAGTAAAGCAGATCTCTAAATATCAATGAAGCTACAGTCTAGCTGCAATAAAATGCATTTAATTCTTAGAGCAGTGTGGTAAAGAATCAGCGTGGGCCAGAACACATCTTATTTGTACTTAACTTAAATTTTTAAACATATGAGCTTAGACAAATCAGCCTTGTTACATAGTCCAAGAACAATTTCTTGTCCTTTTCTGCATTCCTTAATTACTGGCTATGATCTGAAGGTGGAGTGTAACATTAGGCGTTGCTTCCATAATTTCAGAACTAACAGAACCATTGTATCCATTTGCCCCCAACATCGGTGTCATTATTGAATCGAGACCCTTGACAGTTCTTGGTCATTAACCTTATTAAAGCTTTATAACACTGCATTAACGTAATTATAGGTTGTAACATTTCATTATTGCAATATCAAAAAAAGCAAATGATTACATGATTTGTTGACAGCTTCATTTGCAAAATTTGAATACCAGAGCAAAATTTAATAAACTAATAAAAGGTTTTAGAATTGCAAAGTTCCTCTGACTGGCAAACTGCAATATTTAGTAATTGCCAGCATTCTTTAGGAAGAGCAAAGTCACATCTGTAAACCTATGTCACGAACTCCCTCTCTCAGTATTGTGTTCATGTTGTGTTTTGTGTTCCTGCTATGTGATTACGTCAAAACATGACTTTGACTCTTGCTTCAGCCTTGATTAGTTTTCTATACATATCCTGTTGTGTCTTAGCTCTGATGCAGGTTTTTGCAGTGTGTAAGTGACAATTGGCCTTAAGTCCAAGCTCGTTGTCTTTGTCCTAAAAGAATCTTGTTTTTTTATTTCATTTATTTCTTTATTTTCTAATTGTATTTACTTATTTAATATGAAAAAGTGGTATATTCACATGGTGAAATAATTTATAGTACAGATCAGTTCTCACATCCAGGTTTTCCTACCATGGGAACTTTTTATGAGGAAATGTTAGCATGCATACATTTACTCAGCTACATGTCTGCTAGTGTACAAAAATACACTCCAGAGTGGCTCAAGGCCATGAACATTTTCAAACAAAAAATTTTCCCACTGCATAGTGTCTTTGCACAGAATTTACTGGTGATAATAATTCTTATAGTAAACTTTAAATGGTAGTTGTAATTAAATCAAAAAAATATTGGACAAACATACAATGGCAAAAAATTAAGCCTCTAATGCTTTTGTCTTAACAACAAATAGTTCAGGTGCCATAGAAAGTCTTAGGAGTGCCATTAAAAAAGCTTGGAAACCTTGTTTACCCAGGATTGTATGTGTAAATGTGAACTATCACACTACTTTTATATTTGTTCATTTTAACCATCAAGAGTTATTTAGACCGAATCTTTCATAGTGGATATACTGTATATAGTCAGCATGCAACATATGCTTTTTTAGTATGTTTCCACACCAATAATTGATATTGAAGTCCATAATTATATAAATTTTAAATGAATGAAATGGTAAAGAGCACAAGAGCTGATGACTACATGCATACTCTCCATAGAGATTTGGTTTCCGGTTTAGGACTACACAATGAGACTTGTTGAAATCGGAGTTGCATTGGCCCTCTGCCACCCTGTGCTACTTACACTTCCTGAACTGTAAATGTGAAGTCCAGGCTAAGCAATAATGTTTCTGTTACTGTCACATTTTAATGCTAATTAAACTAATTTGAGGTATCTAGTTACAGTGCAACAATGTGCATTTAGAATATTTAAACATGGCTGTGCAGGCAAAGATACAGTGACAGCGGTTAGTGCTATGTTAGAACATAAAACATTTAAATTAACCAATGAAAATAACCACTGACAATGTATATATTATGGTATTTTGAAGGTTCTGTCATCAAGACAAATTCCTTGTGTGTGTATTCCATATCCCTATATTCCAGTATCCCTATTGCACAGATGTTTTGGGGGAGTTTTCCAGAAACCATTTTCAGGTGGTATTCAGTCATATTACTGACTATCAGTCTAGCACAAATGTAAAGGAATCAGTAAAATGTGGAGTTCCAGACTGCCATTATGAGCATAGTGGCACTGAGTTATGACAAAGTCATTGCTCGGTTTGTTAGCGACCTATTAGATGAAATTGCAAGTCATTTAGGGTTGATTTTTCTTTCCATTAATTATATTTGTCTAGATTTGTGTGTGATAGTGCGTAACATGATTCGGTCAGGCTCATTCTTCAGATTCTTTGCAGCCTTATTTATTTGTTGCTTCACTTTAAACTAACTTCTGCCAAGATGATTTTCAGGCATATACCCATAAAAAGGTTTGAAAGCCTACTGAATGTCTACGATCATATTTCAAAGACCAGCTCACACTTTAAGCTTAGCAAAAGTCAAACATTTTTATATTGAATGTTTCAGATTCTTTGCAGCCTTATTTATTTGTTGCTTCACTTTAAACTAACTTCTGCCAAGATGATTTTCCAGGCATATACCCATAAAAAGGTTTGAAAGCCTACTGAATGTCTACGATCATATTTCAAAGACCAGCTCACACTTTAGGCTTAGCAAAAGTCAAACATTTTTAGATTGAATGTATCAATCATAATGGAAATAAACCAGTGATAATATAATTCTTTCCTACTCAGTTTATTTCTCCTCTGGGAATTACAAGCCAGTCTGATTTTTAATCTTAATTGCCATTTAAATAGTTTGACTGTTAAATCAATCTTATCAGGTTACGCTTTACATCATAGAAATCAAACTCTCTCTTACCTGAAACTCAAAAGTCTCATCAAAAAGTGGGTTATCCTGGTTCTGGGCTGCAGTACGAGTTCTTTGCTCAGCACAGTCTGCTGGTACACCATGCAGTTCTAGCACCACATAAGGATCGATGACTTCACCTTTGGCGCCCGAACCCTGTGGTTTGGGCAGACTGTGAGCACTGATAACCTTCACCCTGAGAGTCTGAGGTGGCACACCAGGCACGCAGCCCTGTGATTGAGCACTGAAGTAAGAGACCTCATCTCGCATGACAGCTGGCCTCAGGACATAACCACATCCTCCATTCTGTGCAAAGCGGCCTCGGCTTAGGTCCATCATGGCACCTGGTGTCTGCTGGTTGAGTGCTACCAGCTGCACACCTCCTTTCCAGTAGCCTTGTGGGTTGGGGTTGCTAGAGTCCAGCCGGACGGAGCTGGGTCGAACTCGTGTAAGACAGCGCTTAGTGAAGCTTACCAGCTCCTCTAGGCTCTCACTTGCCAGCCGGCCTGCTTCACCCTCTGATAAAGAGCACAAGGTCCAATAAGGGGTATCTGGGAGACCCGGGGTGCTGGGAGTGGAAGGAGTCGAGGGAGGAGAAACTTGTTGAGACTGTTGGGTGTTGGAACGATGATTATAGAAGTTACGGCTACCAGTGCGAGCCACTGCAATCAGATCTGAAAGCTCTCGGCGCAACCGAAGTCGCCTTGGCTGTGGTGGAGGTGGAACCACCAAAACAACCCCTAGGTCTTCCTCCCCAGGAATAGTCATCTGACGACCAGCCAGTGGACCTCCACCACCAATCTCTTCATCCTCTTCAGACACTTCTCCCTCAGAGCCCTCCTCTTCTGGAGGAAGCTTTTTGCCTATTAGCATTATCCTTCCCTTTAGCTGGTCAGGAGAAGGAAATGTGGTACTACGTCCTCCAGGAGTGATGGGCAAACATTCGGGCCTGTACAGTTTTGCTCCAAACACCTTCTTTAGGTGCAATGCTAAAGTGTGCTGCTGACTAGGGGAACATCGCTGACACAAGTATAGTAGCAATGGGTACTGTGAGGTGAGAAATGCAAATTTGTTAATCACTTCCAAAGCACTGTGCAGTGTGACTAGGGGATTATGGTGATGATGATGATGGTGGTGATGATGATGATGATGGTGCTTTGTGTCTGACTCATGGTCAACTCCTAAAAGTGGTTCTCCATCAGGTCCGTCTGTTACCCCAAGCTCCAAACATCGACACCCAGATTGTAGAGCCCTTGTCAGCCCTAGCAGATCAGCCTTACCATGTACCTGGTCATCTAGCAAGTAGGAGCGGTAAGAGGTGCTGATGTAATAATGGCACAAGGGCATGGTCATGTCATGACAGACATACTGGTGCTCAGAATCAAACAGCTGGCACTCAGTTGACTGAAGGTAATTAGTGAACCCATCCAGGCCCAGGAGTCCTTTCTCACGGCAGACTGCAGACGGTTCAAACCGCCGCAGGAGCTCTAGGCAGCCTTCAGTAGTAGCCAGCGGTAGTCCTTGCTCAGTCTCCAAGAAAAGACGTAGGTCTTGTACATCTAGGCACTCCTGGTCTTTTGATAGCTGAACTAAAAGGAAGTAAACATCTGGCCTAGTGCACAGCTCACAATAAGCCTCCTGAAATTCTTCAAGTGTCACATGAGACGTCAGCTTCTCTTTGCTACGTTGGATCTCCTTAAAGCGCAGTCGTACCTAAACCATAAGTGCAGATATATATATTATAAACACATATGAAAGAGTATTCAATATAAAAAAAAAACCTGTGTTAATTTTTAATTTCAAAGCATATTTAGTGCAAACTTAAAGTTTAAAATGTGGACTATCTTTAAACTGAGCACTTGTTTATCCACCTGACTCTAAATCCAGCCTCTACACAAATCCTGTACCAAATATAAAGGCAGATTTTTACAGAGGTTTGACATGATCAAGCACATTTAAGATTACAGAACAGTATTGAAGGCTGCAAATCACAGTCAGAAGCAGAGACTCTACTCTTTTCTGCCCTATCTGTTGGCCCTTTAGTGCCTTTACTTGTCTTTTCTGTTGCCACATGAAGCAGATGCCTCACACTCTCTGTCACAAAGACTTCGAAGCATGATACTGTTGCTCCTGTCTGTCCTTCTTCTGTACTCATCTTTCAGCAACTTACCCCACTATACACACACAAACACACACACACACACACACACACACACACACACACACACACACACACACACACACACACACATACACACATACACACACACACATAAACATGCGCCTGTGCAGCTGTTAAATTCCACTCCCCCAGTTACGGTGAAATGCAGCAGCCAGACTGAGTAGTGATGAGAAGGCCTTGGAATGACCACTGATCCTAAAAATTGTAGCCACATAATTTGTTTTTTCAAGACCATGCTTTCAAACCCAGCATTTTACTCTCAATTATTTAATGAGCAAGCTCCTTAAATACACGAAATAGGCACTCCTGTGTATTCCTCTATTTTCTGGGCAAACCCTTAAAAAATCTACATAGAGAAAATCTGCTTTCAGAAAGTTCCAAACAAGCTAAATCTTATAACCATGCAAAGAATCCAAGAGATACCTATAGTCAGGTGTGGGTGGTCAGGGCCAGAAAGGCCTTCTCTGCAGGCCTAAACACTATCAGAAGCACTGACCTACGTTTACAACCTAAAATTCTAATATTTGTTCCATAAAATTGAATTAATTTATTCCCAACAGTTTACTCTCTTTATTTCATGACGTTTCTCTTGGCTGCACTGCTTCCACTACGTGTATGTGGATGTTAGATTTTTTTGTCTAATCAGATTTTAGCCTCTATGTGCTGCCATGTCAATCTAATCTTCCCAGGGCCTGCAAAATCTGTACTGCTGGCTCTTTACCATTAAGAATATTACCAACGGGTCTGTTTCTTCAACCAATCAGATTTCATATTCACAGAATAGCGACAGCATTTTTCCTCTGATTGGTTGTTCAAAGGGAAATTGTTACAGCCAAGTTTGATTGGCATAACACATGTGTAGCATGTTTACAATAATACATCTGACTTTTTTATGCCTACAAAGGAAGAGAAATTGATTTGGTCTCAGACATACTTAAAAATACATTTTGAAGAAAAGATAGACATCGTGAGGAGAGGTCGGCTAACCTCGAAGCTAGCTAGCTTGTCTCAGCCCGGGAAAGGGTTTGTTCTCCACTTCCAGACCAGTGAATACGAGCGTACCACTGGATTACAGCCTCTGAGGAGCGGTGCAAATTATGAGTCTGCATGTCTGGTGAGGAGGTTGTATTTTAGTTGTTTTCTATTGTATTTAAATTTCTAATGTTTTTGTCATGTTATTAGACAAATATTGATTCTGGACTGCTCCAGATGATGTACGTGGCACAGTTGCGGTGGTAATGAAGAGGTTTGGAGTTGTTTTAACTAGGTTTCTTGCTTAAGTAAAATGGTATTCACACTCAATATGTAAAATGCCTCTCTCTCTGTAATGCCACGCGTTATTGCGTTTTTGTATTTTATTGAGGGTTTCTATAATTGCAACGTGATAGTGGTGGTATTAAGAGGTGGATTAAGTCGGGTAAATTCCCACTGAAGGCCCAGGTACCAAATGCACGGCCTGCCACTGCTTATAGCAAAATCGGTTAGTTGGTATTACCTGGAATAATCATTCGTCAATAGAAAAATAAAACGTAAATTTTGTACTCATTTAAGTATTGCAATTGATTTCAGTATTGATAATTGCTAATAGTCAAAAACTTGTTAAAAGGTTTTCGTAGTGAGATGTGATTGACAAATCAAGTGTCTCCCACAGTTCTCACCTTTGCCTCCTTAAATCCAGGGCATAGCCTACAGATGGTGGCAACAGCTATATCCTCTGAGACAATACCATGCCCATCCTCATCTCCGAGAGCAAACTCTGCTGCCAGCCAGTCTCTTCTCAACTTGCTTCCCACGCTTCCATCTCCTATTCCTCCATCTACTCCACCTCCACCGGCCAAGGCTCCAGGATGGGACACCAAATATCTCAAGCCAGTCACCCAGATGTTTGCTATATCAGGTGACAGTGCCACTAGGTCCAGAGATTGATAGTCATCTCCATGAATGATAGAGAAGGCAGCCTCTTCAGCCAGTTGTTCTGATGGGCCATTATGGAGAAAGGTTTCAGTGCACTTGCCTGTGCGGACTTCGCGGATAGAAGAAATGTCCAGTCGGGCACGGTCTGTATCCTTTTTTGAAGGCTCCCAACGCAGGCAAGCTTGCTCAGTGTCCAGGGTGAAGAAGCGGCAATAAATACGTGAGTTGGGGCGCACCTTTTTTAGTTCACAGCCACCCTGCATAAAGGCCAAGCAGTCAGCTGCGCTGCTCACTTTCTTCTCTGATGGTATGCTGCTAAAAGATACTGTTTTCTTGCGCCCACCACCAACTTTGGCGACTAATGGGTCCTACAGGGAAGAGAGCATGATTCAGTTAAAATTATGGAGAACAGTGAAAAGCTAGGTGTAATAAAAGTATATATAAACAGATTATTGTACCACATTCCACCCTATTCATATAACATTACACTTTAGCCTAAGGCTACTTTAGCTGTTAGAATTTTCTGATTTAATGTCAAATAACAAAAACTGAACACATAAACAGTAGCAATCACAAATAAGGAAATTGAAATGTTTCCAAATACAACCTGTAATGAACAATGTGCAAAGAAAAGTCTTGCCAACTCGAGTGTACACAAGTTCTGTCACTTCTGTGTAGTACTTTTTGATCCTTTTTTTTCATTCATGTTCATATTTGATGTGTTGACAACAGCCCTCTGTACAACATTGATTCTGGATTTCTGTTCTGTTTGTGCACCAGCAAACCTCAAACCTCTTTCGAGTCCTGTGTGTTGTGCATTTTCATTTCCTCTATGATAAACATGAAAATACTCTCATTCAGTATTGGTCCACTCGACCCTCCATATCCTGAAGCTGTTGTGTACGATCTTACTTTGAGGAAAGACACAAAGCAATGTGTGAAAATGTCAGAGTGGTTCAAGCAAATGCAGAGGGTTTTTTTTTAGCAGTGTTCTCTGTTTTACATCCTCTCTGTTACACAGTATATATAATAAAATGTGCTAAATACATTCTATTTATTAGCAAATTAAAACCTCCCAGCATATATGCAAGAAATACATGTGTTAAAATGATGGGTAATACAATCAGAAAAACACAACCTGAGCTGTTAAAAGTTGCCTTCAGCATGCAGAAGAAATTGTGTAGACAAACAAGAGAGCAGATCTTGGAGGAGAAACTACAGATCCTTGAATTGTTATCTGTCTCAGTTTTCCTGTCTCATTACAGGGCTGGCAGATGTCATTCTTTAAAAACTGTGTGTTGCTCTGGATCAGGATCCAGCAAATTAACCAAAACAAATGCAAAAAAACAGAAAGAAAAAGAAGCTAGCAAGGTAAAGCAACTCATCTTCAAAAGAATTAGGCCATCATCATGTTGGGCCCTATAGCTGAAGGCATTATTCCTGCTGGTACCAAGGACAATTAGGTGAGCACAGGAATGAGGGTGGGTACATGCCCCCTGCAACAGACACCTGATTAGTGTTCTCAAGAAATCTAGCTGTCTTTAGCAAAGCTGTTAATCCACATTGCTGTTCTATAAGGGCACCTATGTATGAGAATTGTTCCATTTTATTTGATTTTTATTTTATTGGACATTGTTTTTTTTCTCTATTTATTAAGTTCTAGTCAGGGAGTAGCACCATGCACCATGTGAAACGTATAAGACATAACAAGTGACAGTAGAAGATAAGAAAATCGTGTCTATTCTAAGTCGTGTAAATCTCGAGTTGAAAGATAGCTTGTTGAATAATAAGATTACCTGATGCTGAAATTAGCAACAAAAAAAGCCTGAAAATGGTTCTATAAATTACAGTGGCAGCTTGACATAACCCCAGTTGTATAAATATAGAAAAGATAAATAAGCCACCTGCACCTACTGTGACTCTGGGAGATGAAGTAAGTTTAAAAATAGTCTCATTCTCTTTTCCCACTAATCAGAAAAAACACAAAAGATAATGGTCAGTGAAAGGGCAGAGACTGAGTATAAGAATCAGACAGTATAGGATGACTGTTAATGTGTAAGATGAACATTTTGTTTGTTTTGAATTCACTTTTTTATGTGACCAAAACTAACAATGGATTTCAGAAAATAATTTTGTGTTGGCCACACATGCATGCCACATCATTAGTTTGTAATGTGAAACCCGCATAGGCTCTGTCCCAAAACACAAATGACACTGTAAGTTTACCTGCTAAGTCTTTTAGTCCTTTCTGGTTACCTTTTATCCTGCTACAGATAAATAGTAAGAAAAGCCTCAAATCATGTGGTAAAAGAAAACAAGTAGTGGCACAACAAACTGAGACTCATTTTTAACTTCCTGACCACTGGTTGTAAGAAATCATCTTTAACATTTAGACTCTAGGTACTGGATTATCATCAGTTATTAGAAAGATAGAGACCAGGGCTGTTTCATGACAGAACAGACTATTCTGAAAAATGTAAGTGGTGGAGCCATTTTATGACTAATTTTGGTACATTAATAAATCAACTATAAATCAATTGTCATGAAAGGTCATAGGCAAAGAACTAAGGTATCTGTCTTTAGAAGAAATTTGTAAGCAAAGATTAGATGAAACAAAGGCTGACAGAGCAATCTAAAACAGAACAGCAACAATATAATGCAATTATACATTGTTCAATGTTCAAACAGGTCAGCTTTGGGATAAATGGTTATTTGATGTAACAGGAACAATGAGACAATAAACTATGACTCCCTAGTGATCAAAGAACACTATATCGTATGCATATCTGTTTCTAAATACAGTCCCCTTTTAGGCCTTCAACTGATCAATGATGCCTATTGATTTTTCCATTTACTATCTAACACATTAACCCACATACCACAAGCCCATCCCATCACCCACAACCAACAAATTTCCATTAACTCCAAAACCGGGTGCTGCATGATAGCTTGAAGGTAGCTTAAATACAGCTAATGACCGAATTCTGGAATTAGTACTGCCTGCATCATCACAAGCCCACTGCTAATACAAGTCAGATGTAGTAGCAATAATTCAAAAGTGGAAGTTAACTTGAACTAGTTGACAATCAAATTGCTTGACTAATTCAAATACAAATGGCCTGTATGCAAAAACAAATAGGATCTCCTGAGGATACATTAATTAAAACTGAGGTTTTTGGTAACTAGGTTCCCAGAGCACCTGAACACATGGACAACAAAAGGGAGCCTGAACACTTGTTAATCAGACATTGCATGACCATATAAGCATTGACATTTACCTACTGCAGAGACATGCAGTTTAAGAAGATGTAGTTGAGTAATGCTTGTCACCAGACCACCCAAGTGTACAAAATGATTATAAACAGATCAAATCTGGAATGTGAGCTGATTCAACTGGCTGCTTGTATACATTGAAAACAATATACTGCAGGACACTGTCCAAATACACTGGAACTTCAGTAACTTGGATCCAATTTCAAAAGTCAACAACAGAGTTTGTGGCCCTATGATCCCACACTGGGGAATATATTGAAGTGGTAATCTGTAAGGCTTATCAGGACGTTGAGGTGTGTCTTTTAAACCATGTGGTAGTAGAATAGAATAGCCTTTATTTGTCACATATACATTACAACACAGTGAAATTCGGGTTAAGGGCCTTGCTGAAGGGCCCAAGTGTTGCAGCTGGGCCATACCGGGGCTTGAACTCCCGACCTTCCGATCAGTAACCCAACGCCTTAACCACTGAGCTTTCTTAAAATAAAATTTATTTTTATGTACATTTACCATCTATTTTATTAGGAAAACCTATACAACTTTTAATTTATGCATTTGTCTAATCAGCCAATTATGTGGCAGCAGCACAGCGCATAATATCATGATATACAGGTCAAAAGCTTCACTTAATATTCACAACAAACATTAGAACATGGAAAGGTCATCTTTAGGTGTCATTTGCAG